>JARJDT010002109.1:0-41851 GCA_030264655.1 Leptusa sp. GC000079
TTAGCGCTGTCCAAATATTCGCGAAAAACCACCGAAAAACAGACAAGAATCGCCTTAACTAGCAAACTATGGGAGATACAGAAAAGTCCTAAATACAAAAAAGACGCAAAAATTAATTGCCTTTAAGTTCCCAGAAGACACTTTTGCCTTAACTATTAGGGCTATCCAATTATTCGCGAAAAACCACCGAAAAAAAGACAAAAATCGCCATAACAAGCAAACTATGGGAGATACAGATAAATCCTAAATACAAAAAAGACGCAAAAACCAATTGCCTTAATTTTCCAACAATGATACTTACTATAAAGTATTGTTGATTGAATTTATAGCAAAATAAAATGAACACCTGTGTGAATCAATGTTGCCACATCTACACTTTTTCTTTTTGGCTCCCGTTAAGACATGAAAGCGCATTTAACAGTCTAATTTAAGAATTCCTCTTTGTAATAACCCAAAGAAGGTCGCCACGTGTAGGTGATCAATTAGCAAACACCCTGTATAAATCAGTACATTTATTCAAAATACACTTTCAATTATTATATTGTATATTGTATGAATGTATAAATAATTATTATTATAATATTTAATATTATTAGTTACTTATTACATTATATTATAAATATTTAATTTTATATTTATATGCATTGGTTTGTAAAGTTTTAAGTTTAAGTTATCTCATCATCATCAGTTAATTCATTTTTCTTCTATCCTGCTTTTGTGCTTTGGCTTATATTCACAAAGCTAAAGCTATGAAACTACTCTAAAATTGTTGTTACTTAAATTGTTACATTTTTTAGAATACTGTCACATAAAGCATTTCGTTCATTCTCAAGCTTACATTTCTTATAAAAAATAGAAAATACGGAAAATACACGCTTAGGTATCAAATATGTATGTTTGCAAAACTTGTAAATGTTTATAAAATGCCTTGACTTGAGTACGTTTAGCTCCAAAATTTAAATTTATCAAAATTGTTTGTATAAAAATAAGAATTGCACTTGGCGTTCAGCTAACAGCTAGTAAAAATGCATTTGCATTTTATTTTGGCTGTTTTAGCGTTTTGTTAATTATAATTAGATTGTTTAATAAATTAATACATAAATTTGATATTGCAGTTTTGCTTTTGTGGGCAGATAAAAATTAATATGGAGATTGAGAGTATGTACAGATTTAATTAAGCTTTGTGCTTGTGCCAGTTTATATGAAAACTAGAAAATAATAGTTTTAGCATGGAATATTTGAGCATTTTCGTTTTCAACTAATTTTCAAAAATAAAATTACTTTGAAGACGTTAAGAATTAAGTAATATTTTTATTCATATTTATCGATAAGAATAAATGAACATTATTTTTTAAGTATTTTTTTAATTTATAAAAATCATAATTTTTCTGCAAAAAAATCAGAATCGAAATTGATAAATATGAATATTTTTTGACAATCCTCAATAATTGGAGTTTAGCTCCGGAGTATTATTAATTTTATGATGTCTATCACAATAATTTTAAGATAATGATATTAATTATTGAAACTAATATTAATATACCTAATATTAAGTCTTCTTTTGTAAGTTGAAATATTCAATGAATCGAATAAACATAAATAATTGCCTAACTAAAAGCAAATTGTAAATATACCTATTTAATTAAATTAAGTACTTGATATTTCGATTTCCTATCAATTAACTTTTAAATATGTGTTTAGTGTTAATATAAGATATGTTCTTTGTCATTATTATTAAAATTAATAATTATTAAATACGCGACGAATCGTCGCTTAAATCAACCGATCATAGACTATCGGTCATACAGAAGTCTCGGAATTGAGCCTCAAAACAAACTTATTGCTTTTCGGATCAACAACCTCCTCAGTGATATTAAAATGCGGCAACTTTTTGATACAGCAAAGCAGCGAAACATCATTTTGCCGCAATTGAAAGCAGATATTATCGCCAATCGGCCGCGACAGGAGCTCATCGCAGATGAGCGCCCAAGTTTGCACACCTTTCTGCTCCTTATCATTAAGGAGCACTGGCTCACTGAGCAAGTACGGCTCAAGAAACGCCCGCGGCGTCAAGTCATGACTCAAACAATTGGCCAAATGTGTGAGAATACTATCAACCGAATGTCGCGGCTGCTGGCGCGTCACCCGCAGATACTTCTGCAGGGCGCGTGCCATCGACGGGAAGATCGCCTGCGCGGCTTCATGCGGATCCATGGGAATAGCAGGCACCTGATCATTGTGCAAGCGTTTGATATGCGTGAACGCTTCCTCCGCGGCGGTGATGAGCCTAGCGCGGCGCTTCTTCACCCGTCTTTCGTACTCGTGTTCTTCGTAGAAGCGTTCATTGTGACTGGAGTCGCGTCTTCGCGCGTGCGCAGCCAGCATCGCGCGCGAGTTCGACTGTTGCATCCCGCTGTTATTCACGCCATCAACCTCATAGAACTTGAAGCTTGAGGACGCCTTCCGGGATTTCGAGACGGGAATCCGCTCCAAGTATGGATTATAAATGGGGAATTCCGTGTAATACCGTTCAAGCACCCAGACAGCCGCGCGTTGTATGCTCAGTTGCCCGATAGAGTACGCCCTCGACGCACCGTCAGGACTCCTGATGATTTTGATGTAATAGGCGGGTTTCTGATGTCTTATCTCCATCAAAACAACAGATAGGTAGTGAATGAAGAGCAGAGTATCTGTTAGACTCGACGCATAGGCGACGAGCGCTTTGTAATCAACGGAATCTTCGGGCGTTATAGCAGCACGCGCGTTTTCCGTCACTTGCACGATATAAAACAGCCAGTTTGCAAAGGTGCAGATCAGAGTAAGGCCGAGAACACTCGCCCTAAACAGGAATATCCCTGGCAGAGTGGCGTTAGGCTTGCGGAGGAATATCGCCCACGCGCCGCCAGCTAATATAACTAATTTAAATGCCAAAGAGACGAGTAACCCCTTACATTCGGCCCCACACATTAACAATTTTGAATTGTTCTGTAGGCCGAGGTTTGATGACAGGGCAGGAAAAAACCCGATTTTCGGCAAGACAACCATTGCGATTGGACTCAAAAAGGCAGTGATTGATATCACATAGGTTAACACTGAGCCTAAATATTGTTGGCACATGAAACTCAAGCCTGTGTCGGGTTCCCCAGGCCAGTTGCTCACGTCCTCAGAGGATCCTGACTGTTCGGAGGTGTTGCCTGTTATTGCTGTGGTGTTCTCACCCCAATTGTCATCCTGTGGGAGGATTTGCACTTCGATTACTTCCTGCCCGTCGCGATTATCTGGTGTTAGTGTAACTGCCGTCTGGAATGGTGCCATGTCTTCTGTTTTATGCGATTTATTCCTGTAATTTAATTATTAAGTTAATGGGAAAATTTTGGATGTTTTGGGATGTTTACCGATTGCTTCTGTGTGAATGCTGCCTGTAGTTGTTTCTATCTCGGTAATGGCTCTTTGAGCGTCTGGAACGCGCGCTGTTCTCCGACTTTACAGACTCAGTTTCCATGTCTCTGGCACTTGCAGTCTCATTCCCCATAAATTCAAAGGATCCGTTGCCGTTTCACTCATTTGCTTTTACTTTTTATTTGTAATTTATGTAATTTAATCAAGTTTATTGAAGTCGTGCGAAAATTGACTTCCGAGTCGAACGGTATCAGGATTAGGAATGTAATATTGAAAATGTACAAGAGTACAAGTGCAATAAGTTCAATGACATATAAATGTTGATGACATGTAGAAGGTTGTGGGAAAGAACTTGAAGAAGTCTTTCATTCATCGATTAATAATGCACTTTTTAGTTTAATTACTTTTGTTTCGTTTGCGCATTTTTATAGATTGGTGTTTTCTTATAAAAAATTATCACAAGAAGATGATTGAAGGCGAACAAGTGGAAAAACAAACAGCACGTTCACTTTACACTTGCACTTCCGACTTAACTCTTTAAAGTTTAAATCAGTGTACTTCTAGTTCAATCTATCGTTAAATAACGCTAATTTCACTGTTGGTTTCTTAGATAAGTTAAGTTATATTGAAGCCGAATTAAATGTTCTTTGATTTAAAGCTTTGCATGTAAAAGTGCTTGTTTTGTATCAAAACATGGCGGCTTCTGGTCATTAGCACCCGCCACTCACGCTCACCTCGCACACTACTGAAGAAAACGATGGTAGCGACTTTGCGCAAGAAGTCGGCAAGTTTCTAAACGAATTAATTGCAAATCTATAAACCCTACAAATTTCAAACAATCATGAATTATCTATTAAATGAAAGTTTAAAACTGTAAAAAACATTGGAAAATCAATTAACATTAAGCAAATCTTCTCACATCTTTTCGTTTTTAAACTAATCTATTTCGTTTCCATTATTTCTATTTAAATATTTTGCACGATTGTAATGTTTAGAACTATTGTAATTAAATATTAACGCATCAAATACGTGATCAAATATCTTGTTAATAAAACATTCTAATTAAAATATGTACATACTAGAAAACCAAGCTGAAATATTTAAACTCAATTATTTTGAAACACCCTGTATTTTATCTCAGTGCAGACAAAAACCCAAAATTCTAACAAAATGTAAGTAATAATTAATAATAGTTAAAAGAGATTGAAATAAATAATAAAGGATAATTGGGTGTCCAAATCAACTGAGAAGTCAACAAATAGTTTAAAAACAAGTAGAAAAGTACGAGAATACGCAAATTTTTGTAAATGTATTAATATCGATTCGTTATTCATTTTCAGTTTGCATGAGAGTAACCAATGCGATCCGTAACTCAGCAATAGTTTACCGGCCCGAATGGTTTTTTGTTCGGATTTTTGGCCGATTAAGAAATCAAATCGAAACCGCAATTAAAGTTAACCTTTTGATTGAACCTGAATATCGAATGAATATTACTTTTCGGACGCTTGTGCGCATGGCGAAAAATAAAACTTGGACAATTGGACATGCGCGCACGAATAATATCCGGCCGTTGCTCCGAACTTTTACAAAATCTACATTCAAAAATAATTAATTACACGTAGTTAGCGCCATCAAAGAATTCTCAACAAGCGATAAAGTGATTAAATGACTTAAAAGTAAGTAATCCACAAATTGAAATCACTTAATTATTTGAAGCAAACAATTATTTTCCGCCAGAAATGAATGCTAACCTGCAAACCATGCAACCCGTGTCCCCAATGCGGCACCTGCAACACCAACAACAATCAACTCTGCAATCAACTTCAGCAACAAACACCGCAATCACCGGCTACAAACATATCTTACTCCGCAAACTATCAAAAGCAGTCATATGCAGCGTAGTATCCCAACTGATAATCTTATTCTGGTATATATTCGTCATCAACTTTAGCCTGTTCAGTCCACTTGATTCGATTACAAGATATTTTGCAACATTCACATCATTCAGCACATGGATATATGTCTTCATGTTCAGTGCAATCATTTTTGCGCAAAGCATCATCTGCGCCAAAGACTACATCATAACACCGCGTTATTGTTCAACAAGATTCAGCAAACTGAAAGCAATTTTCTCATTGCATAATGTAATACTATTAAATCTGCACGTATTTGTGGGATTGTTTAGCATTTGGTTGTTTTTGGGCTTCACAAGTTTCCGTTTATTCGATTCCGAGCCGGGAAACAACAAAAAGCAAGAAGTCAAAGTTGTTGAGAATACCCTGTATTTATTGTACTTTGGCGCTTGGACAGGGTTGTACTATTTCGTCAGTGTTTATACATCCGAGAAAAAAGTGCTTTTCCCCGTCATTCAACAACTTAAATGGTTGCAGTTCAAAGCCAATTTGCTTCCGCTTTTGAACAAAAGTAAAAGCGCATCTTTCTGGCCTACTTTGTACTTTTTAATTATTTATGCCCTGTTTGGACGCAGTCTTAACGACTATTTGCCACTGACAATCCAAGAATCAAGCAGCGATTCACGGGTTTATTTCTTTGCGTGGGGTTTCGCCATGTTAATTTACTTCTCGTTAAATTTGATGAATTTCTATTACGGTTTGTTTTTAACCGAACCATTCGAGTTCCCAATTGTTAAAACTTCCGAATCCGATCAAGTATTTAGTCTTAAAGATGCTTTGGAAACTAACGTCCCCATAATCAGACATTTAGCATGCCAAGATATTTTCTTGTTAGCGGGAAATTCGCGAGTACGCCGCGAAATTCTGTACCAACTCTCAAATCCCGGTAATCATCCACACAACTGGAACAATCTCATTGAAATCATGCTCAGAATAGTTAAAGAATACACAGATTGTCTAAACAGTTCGCTTAACAACATCTTGATGCCTCATGCAAATGTTGACCAAGTCAAACCAGCAACTACGCCGCCGAAACAAGAATATATCAACCAAAAAGTGCGACGTATTGGAATAATGTCTCCTGAATGTGTTGTATCACTTAAAAGTAACACACAAACACCATCAATGATTACTTACAATCCGCTTGCAAGTCTGAAAGAGAAGACAGCAGTGCTGAAAGACAAGCTCGGTATAAATTTCATGTTTAAAGAACTTCCTGAAGCAAGTATTCAGAAATGTCTGGGGGAAGGACAAATCATCTTTTGGTTGGTCCAAGCTATGTCTTGCCTAGCTGCTTCTTCATTGAGCGAAGACCGTTATGGAATCGTCCAGAAAGACTTACCACTCATTATCAATGCTTTAGTGGAATTGAAATCCAGTGTGGAGAAACTAAATCGGTTGCCGGCACTAACACGCAAAGGACTCATTGAGGATTACAATTGTAGGATGAAACTTGCCATAATGAACGCGGTCAAGCGCAGTATTTACAACATTGTTAATGATTTCGGACCATACTTGAAGGATTTAAATGTCAAGAACGAGGTTTTTCTGCAATTGCAAGGATTCGCCCTGTATAATTCCATGTAACACAGTTAATTAAACATTTTTGTATTTATTGATTACATTTTTCGTTCATTTTTTTATATAATTACCTTTAGCGGGAAAACTGTCTCCTGTCTGGTCCACCGCGATTTCCACCCCTACCACCACGACCCCCTCGGCTTCCGCCTCTGTTCGGCTGCCGATAAATATTCGTTTTCTGGCGTTGTCCGCGCTCATCCGCATTTTCCATGTATTTTCCGTAATTCCCACCGGCTGAGCGTTTTTTCGGCGCAGCAACTTTGAGATCCACAGCTGGCGGTACTCTGAACCCGTAGCTTGTCGCCACTTTCTGTAGATCCAGGGTCATGATGTCAAAAATCGTTTTTAAATGGTGCGAATCGTACGCGCGCACGTAAGATTTGAACGCTTCCTTTGCGGAAACGTTAAGGAAGTAGTTCTTGCCGACGAGCTCCTCGAGTTGTAGCTGGATATCGGCGATTTTGCTCCATGAAAACTCGAACTCGTTGAGGGGGACTTTGGATTGCTTTAAATAGCGCAGAAAACCCAATTCTTCCGGGCGCAAGATTAGAAGCGCGTGTCCGCGGGAACCTTCGCCACGGGCTGTTCGTCCTACACGGTGGATGTATTCTTTTGGGTCATCTGGCGGGTCAAATTGGACTATCCAATCAACAGCTGGGATGTCTAAACCACGAGCGGCGACGTCTGTGCAGAGTAATATGCCGGTTTCCGCGTTGCAGAATTGGAAGAAGGTTGTCGTTCGCTTTGTTTGTTTTTGTTTTCCCTAATACACAAATTTATCCCATTTATAAATAAAGCAACGGAAATAACAAATCGACGCTGAGTTGAAGTAATATATTTTTGGTAGTTTATCTAGTAATAACTTTTGAAAAGTAATTGTTTTTTGAAAGCTTTGAAGCTTTATAACAAAGAAATAGAGCTCAAATTCTAAATTCTAATTTCAATGTTTTGGTCTACAATAGCTAATTTTGTGTGGTGGTAACAATTTTCAGCCTAAAAACAAAAACTGTTATAGTTTCTGATAAGATAACTAATGAAAATTCGACTTAAATAAGCGCGTCGAAAATATTTTAATTTTTTATAATTTTATATTTTTCAATCAACTGGATCAATCCACTTAATGAAATTAAACCGATTTTTTTTCTATGATTTTGAAAATCTAACTAAATTTCCGCTTTTAAAAAAACCTATAGAAAATAGAGTTGGATACTTACATGTATGCACATTACAGGAAGATCAATATAGTTGAACAACTCATGATGGAACTTGACAGACATGCAAGAACTAAAGAACACCATGAGCTTCTTCTTTCTGTTCTTTTTCAAGAACGTGAACAAGACAAGAAGGCGCTTCTCCGACGGACAAACAATGTATCCTTGTTCAAGACCTGAAACTGTTGCTAATTCCTTAGAATCATCAACACCTACATAAATTGGTTCCCGTTTCAATGCAAGGGAAGTTAAGGCTTCGGTTTTTTTGCTCTGGGTAGCACTGAAGAGCATTGTCTGACGTCGCTCTTTTAATAACAGTAAAAATATAATAGTAAGAAAAATTACGTGTGACGAAAAATGAAGTCTTAAGTGAACTTACTAGGCAACAAGTTGATAATCTGCTTCAATTCCTCCTCGAAACCAATATCAAGAATACGATCAGCTTCGTCAATAACCAAACATTGCAAGTTTTTGTACAGGAAATCGGCAGTGTTCTGCAGATGGTCCAGTAACCTCCCCGGCGTAGCCACTAAAATATTGATGCCTTTGGACAACTTCTGTGCTTCTGTCTGCCTGCTTGCACCACCCATGACTAACCCATAGGTATGGTGATGGAACTGCATCAACTCCTTTAAGACCCCGAATGTTTGCATCGACAACTCGCGCGTTGGCGATATGATTATGACGCCGGTGCCGTTGCGCGGCATGAATTTCAACTTGTAGATTAGCTCGACGGCGGGTATCAAAAAAGCTAGCGTTTTGCCTGAGCCTGTTTTTGCTGCACCAACCAAGTCGCGTCCTTCCAATAAAGCGGGAATGGAACGTGCTTGGATTTCTGTCATTGTTGTGAATCCCATGTCGGAAATTCCCTTCAGTGTGTACTCACAGACTTTCTCTTTCAATGAATCAAACGCGCTGTTGCTGAGGATTTCCAGGCCCACTGATGAACCAGGCACTATTACAAAAATATGAAAAATAATTGCTTTTCTGTGTTGGTAGCGATTAACAACATTAAATGTGGTCAGATTTAAGGTCTATTCAAACTCTCAACTCGAATTTTCTTAGGGGAAAATGAGGAATATGTTCATATTCGCCTTTTTTTCATCATTTTTGATTTTTTACAAGTTTATCTTTAAAAAAACTCTTTTTACTCACATGAAACTGCAGCTTTTCCTGTCTCATCATCATCATCTTCAAGGTCTAATTCTACATCATTTTCGTCTTCATCACCAATGTTTTCCAGGTCTAAGTCATCCTTCTTGGGCTTCTTCCTTTTTTCTGTTAAATTTTTAAAATTACATAATTTACGCCCACCAAATAAGTTCTAAACTTGAATTCTTACTTTTTGTAGGACTATCTTGGTTCAACCTCTTTTGTGCTTTAACATCTTCTTGAGTAACTAAGTGGACTCCATTGTCAAGTTTCTTTGCATTCTTTTTCTCTAAAGTTGCAATAAATAAGTAATAATTAACTATCAATTTTACATGTTAATTAATATTGCTTACCTTCTTTCTCTGCTTCTTTTATTTTGACCAACTTGAGTTTGCTCTTCTCACGCTTCTTTATCTTGCGCATTAAAACTTTTTCTGGGAGCGACATTCCGATTTACTTAATTCTTAATTCAATCAATTATCTGTATATTAAATGTTATACTTATTTTGATAAGTAAAAATTTGATTCGTATTCCAAATTTGAAGGAAACATCAAGTTGAACACACGAAACACGTGTTTATTGGAGAAAAACGCGTAGGCTAGTAGGGTTATGTTTTGCACTCGATTCCAACATTTTATCTTAAGGCCTTTTCGTTTTGCTTTGGTTACCTTTGGTTGGTTCTATCTTCGTCATAATGTCAAGCATAATGTGTGACAAGATGTGTGACTGCAACAAAGATGGAACAACTAACCACATACCAACCAAAGTTAACCGAAGCCAAAAAGAATGGACTTTGGTTAGGTTAGTTATTCATTCTGCGTTTGCGCAGTGTGAAACTTAAAACGGCATAACATCAGGATTCGTGAATGTCAAACATACAAGGATAACAAGTTAGGCAATACATTTAACTTGCCAGTGTGAATTGTAGTCTATTGTAATGAGAAACCATAGACGAATTTTGTGATAATTTCATCAGATAACGTTTTGACCCAATAATATCTATAATATTTATTTCAATATGTGTTTGTTTTGTTCCGATTTTGTATATGTATGGGTTTTGTTCAATTTCGAATAATTAAAAATTTTGCGTGATTTGGTTGTCAAGATGGATGCAGTTTGCCTCTTGGTGTCCCCTTTATGCTTATATTGAACTCTTTGGAATTTTCTTTTAAATTTTTTTCAAAAACACCCAGTCTATGTGGAATTAATTTGTGACGGTTGTCATTTCGAAAACGTCAAAATCATCTGTGTGAGTGTACTTTACTTTACTGACTTTACTTATACTCATACTCACTTCTTGAGTGGTGGAATGGAGTGAGGTCATTGACAAATAACTGATTAGAACGCGAAAATTACAACAAAACTACAACAATTAACACCAGCGAACTTTCCTCGTTTCACCCTTTCTCCATCCACCAGGATACGATTGCAGGATGAGCTTCCTTTTGTAAGTACCATGCAATATCACGAAGGCAAGGCCATGGCCAAATGTACAAAATCATGAAATGTTCCAAAGTCACATGAGCTAAATTTAGATTTAGATCATAGGCATACAACACTCATTTTGTTATTGCAAACTACAAACAACTAATTCTGCGCAATTTTCCATTTGCAGTGGAAGCCGTTCATCAAAAACTTTTAAACCAAAGAAGAACATACCAGAAGGGACTCATCAGTATGAGTTGATGAAACATGCCGCCGCAACTTTGGGTTCAGGCAATTTGCGCCTCGCTGTGATGCTTCCAGAAGGCGAAGATCTTAATGAATGGGTGGCTGTTAACAGTAAGTTAATGAGCAATCAAACTATTTGCAAATATGCAAAAGGGCTAAATGGTGATTGTTTTTTAGCTGTAGATTTTTTCAATCAAATTAATATGCTTTATGGGACAATCACCGAGTTTTGTATTGAGGAAAGTTGTCCGATTATGTCCGCTGGACCAAAGTATGAGTATCATTGGGCTGATGGCCTCACTGTTAAGAAACCTATCAAATGTTCAGCACCCAAATATATTGATTATTTAATGACCTGGGTGCAGGACCAATTGGATGATGAGACACTTTTTCCATCAAAAATAGGCGTACCATTTCCAAAGAATTTTTTATCTATTGCAAAAACGATTCTGAAACGACTTTTTCGAGTATATGCACACATCTACCATCAGCATTTCAGTGAGGTGGTTCAACTTGGTGAAGAAGCGCACTTGAACACATCTTTCAAACATTTCATCTTTTTTGTACAGGTAATAACAACTTGTTTCTTGTTTTCACATCTATTAAGTAATAAATTTTAAATTTGATTTTGTTTCTCAGGAATTTGCTTTAATTGATCGACGTGAACTTGCACCACTGCAGGAGCTAATTGAGAAGCTGACCGCCAAAGAGGCTCGATGAATCGACGTTGGACGTTCAAACGCTAACAGTGATCTCGCGCTTAAATAAAGTAAAAGTAAACAAACTATTAATCAAACTATTACTATACATAAACTAAACGCTACACTTAATTAACTATAGGTAAGTTGGAGTTGGAGATACCTTCCGTACTTGTGCAAAGCAAACCCTCAACGTTGCATTTTATGTCCGCGTCCGCCCATCACCCCCTTAACTCTTATTCTCATCTATAATCTATGAAATTATCAATAATTAATTGATTGTTAGCGAGCTTTCTCTATTCTAAGAATGTTTACATTTAAACAAGTTATTCTTTCTTTTTTTGTGCTCATAAGCATCCAAGATTTTATCAACAATGCGATAAGAAAAAATAAGCGTTCAAATTAAAAATTTCAACGTTAAACTAAACATAAAATGATAAGGAAAAGAAAAATATTGCTTTCTGGTGTCTTAAACAATCGTAAAATCTATGAAAATGCCGTAATGTGATATTGTCGTTTGTTTTTCATTTGATATTTTATAGTTAATTCGTTTTAAATTGTGTTTCACAGTGTAAGAGAATGTTACTAACCAAAAACTGCATTTTTCTGATTTTCTTATCAAGTTTTCATTATATTTTTTTCATTGTATTTGTTATTTATAAACATTTTGTTATTTATTGTTCTGTTCATTAACTTTACTTTAATTTTATTTTCACTTAAATGAATAGATTAAATTAAATCTAATTTTAAATAAAGGAATTAAGAAAAACCATGATTAGGAATATGTAGAAAAGAAAGCAAAGTGAAAAGTAACATTAGTAGACTGACCATTTACGATTACGATTTATAGACAAAAACAAATAGATTACCTAAACGAATATCAAAAATAATTAAAATAAGAATAAAGAATGAACAAATTAATGTATTTTTACATGATAAATTTGATTAAAGTGGTAATTGCAACATGCATTATGTGAATTATTACCAATATACTATACGAATTGCTAATTTAACTACTTGTAGATGTAACGTAACGCTGTAATTATATTATGTAATATAAACGTAGATAATACGTTGAGGAAAAGTTACATTAATGTTTTGAAAATAAAACAAATAGAGAAAAACTTTCAAAACTATCAATTTATATTTTTTGCCTAAAGTTCGGATATTACCATTGAGATGATATTCGGAAGCCGGTCAGAAAAGTCTACTTTCTTCCCAAGGGCATTACTGTAATTTATTATTATGTTGTAATAGATGGCGTGGATGATTGAGGGGATAAAACGCGTCTTGAATAATTTGAATGTTTTTAAGTACATTTTGAATATTCACGATAGATGTCACTACCCTTCAATCAAATTGGATTTTCACTTTTAATTCATAAGGGAGCAGAAAAAATATCGTCACAAAATTCTATTGTGCTACGCACTTTCTTTTACCCTTATGTAGATTTACCATTACCACGAATAATCATTTAAAGTTTATCACTACAATTTACAATGCTAACTAAAAATTTCCGAAAATGTCGAAAAAATAAATGCCATCTAATGTAAGTTCGTATAACTTAAAAATAAGTGCAACAAGATGGCTGCTGCGCAAACACGACCAACACGAACATTTTCTACTTTACAAAACGAGCACGCTGCACATGGCGACGTTGCATCAAGCGACAAAAATTTCAACTAAATTTCAAAATTTCGCCAAGCATTAAATAATTTTCTATAAGCACAAAACGCAATCAAACTAATCGAAACATAATTTAATAAAGAAATCAATAATTACTTCAGTAATAAAACGTGTTTTATGCATATTTATGGGTCGTGAAAAAGAGTTATTGATAAAGGTACGAAATCGCGCCAAATGCGTGGACGCCATAAACGCCATTTGCATTCGACGCGCCACCTAGAAATATGAAGGAAGAAACAGTCGGTCGATCGACGCCAACAAAAGCCTGAAAAGCCAGCAATCCGGCAAAAGTGAACTGAGCTGCGTCCGCTCACCACTGGCACGGCTTTTCGCTTTCGCGTCCGCGGACACACACGTACGTTCGTGAGGTTCATAGAGATGGAGCTATAAATATTAAAAGTGCCGGAGCTTACGGAAAAAGGTCAGTTAATTTGAATTAAATGCGACAAATCAACTATTTCCTATTTCAATACGCTTCGGATTCGTCTCTTCCTGAACACTGTAGCCATTGTCCAAATCTTGAAGCGTCCATACTCATAACTAGTTTCATTACACTGCTCATCACAGGATTCATAAGCAGAAACCCAGAATCTGTAGCAAATCAGAATCGGCGCTTTGCTAGCTTGGGTCATCTTGGGTGTTTCGTTTACATTTGCATTTCCTACATTATTTTACAACAACATTAATTGTACCTTGTACAGGGTGTTCATAAATGAATGTATTAATTATTATTTTTGTCTGTTTTGTTTTTGTCGAAAATTGTAATGCTTAGGTTATGTTATTGTTGTTGCAGCTAGTCTCAAGTCGTAAAAAACAAAAAATTCGCTTTTCCAATCATGGACGAACCGACGAAACATGCACGTCTAGACAACTGGGCAATGTTCCTCTTGTCCCGCCTTCAAATATTCTTCAATCGCACCGATTATTGCGACCTCACTCTTCAGTTTGAGGGCAATGTCCAGTTGAAAGTGCACCGAGTCATCATGAATGCCTGTACTGAGTACTTCCAACTCCTTGAACAGACCTGTTCATTGCAGGATGACGTCCTAATAATGCCCCCTGACTTGCAAGCAGATGTAATCCTGCCCATAGTCAACTTCATGTACACTGGCATCTTAGAATACCAGCACAGCATCTTTGAAAAGCTCTACAGCACTGCTGAGCTGATGAACATGTCAGTCCTGCTGAAATTCCTTGATGCACAGAAGCAGAAAGCGAAAATAGCGGTGCAAAAACCGCCCCCGGTGCAACTGCAGAAGAGGATTCGTTTTGATAAGCTTCCGGCGCAGTTACCAGGCCGGAAATTACCGGTTTGGAAACGCAAGACAGCGCCCTCTGTGCAAGTCAATCCTGTTAAGCCATACTCGCTGGAATCCCGCCCATCCAGTGAATCCCGTCTCTTTGATAACGCTCCCAAACCGACGCGGTTTGAATGGCCTGATGAGGATATCAAAGACATTAAACCATTCAGTGGTTTGCAATTAGGGTCTTCATTCGATGCCATAAGTTACTCTAGCAAACCGCTATCCACGCAAGAGGAAGAAATGCGGGCGTCAAATACGTCACTCTTTGATGATGTGCGCCAGATGCCGTCAACCAAAACGGTACGGCTCGTTAAAACGTACCGGGAAAGAGAAGCCTCGTCTTCTGTAGACATGGACGACATTAAAAGTTACGTGAAAGAACAAAGAATCCGGACGAATCTCGGCGAGACTGAAGACCCTGATGATCCTGACTATATGCCAGGACAAACTGTAGAGAAGAAACGAAAGTTGCAACAACTTTCACCCACGATTTCCATTAAGAAACCCCGTGTGGGTGAAAAAGAGAATCAGACCAGTCCCAAAGTGGATCATTCGAAGATTATCAGTGAAGTGTTCAAGAAGTATCCGCATCTGGTGCAAAAAAACAAAAACATTCGGCTCAAAATCGTCCAGAAAAACAAACCGGAAGAGAAGGAGTCTAAATTTGTGGTTCAGCCAAGAATGAAAGTGAAACATGTAACGCCAGCACCGCAAACACCACGCAAAGAAAAACTTAAAGAGCGCAGCGCGGAACAAACATGGACGTGCGAAAAGTGTTTCAGTAATGGGCATCCTATAGAGTTTGTTCTCTACTATCTCTACAGGAAACACATGACTGATATACATCACAAGCAGTACGATTTGCGCGATTGCAAGCATTGCGGCGCATTGCACGAAAAACCCCTGGATATGGCTTACCATATGTACATGACGCATGCTGTGGTCCCGCCACGCAGTGTCACATTCCCTAAGTGCGTTCTCTGCGCGTATGTTGCCATTGACAAGGCCAAAATGCATAAACACATGGAATATCACGCGGCCAACACGCACCATTCACAGTGCGCTAACTGCAAACTCGGATTTGTTGACGAGCAGTGCCTGAAGACGCATATGCAACAAGCCGGGCATCACGGAAAGAACATGATCAGCTTCGATTGTCAGTATTGTCCCAGGCAGTTAAACTCTGCAAGTGCACTGTATGTACATAGTAAGACAACCCACTTGGAAGAGGCTAAACGCGATGGGATGCTTAGTCTTGATGAGAATGAAATGTTCCCGCCGGAGCTGGACCAGGAAGAACACGAACAGGAGCAAGAACAGGAACAGATCCTTGAAGAGACTGTCACTGAAGAACAACCGGATATTGCGGGATCCATGGGAGTCGGCCCTTATGATATCGTCGTCTTGGATGGCCAACAACAACAATATATCATCAACGATCAGGCAACCCAACAGCAAACTATTGATGGGCAACATAACTTCATTACATTACCAGAGATGCAGGATAACAACTATATTAATCAAGCAGATATTGGGTCTACTGATGAACTTGTCATGGTTCTCACTGACCATGACTACAATGATGGGAACACTGACACAATCATCAATAATGATAACTCGAATATTGTTGTCTTGTATAGTCATCCTGTGGAAGGACAACAGAATCAGTTTATAACGACCAGTCAAGGAAACATCCTCCTGAATTCGGAGACTGGTCTCTTGGAGATACATAATAATGGGAATCTGGGGTCTCAAGCTGAAAGCATTGAGATGATTCAGAAGGAGATCGATAGTCATGAGATGACTGTGGAAGAGAAAGTCAAAGTAGTTGTTGCTCCAGTGGAGAGTGAGACTGATGTAGGGCAAGTTGAACCATTGCGGGCTATCAAGGTGCAACCAAGTGAGAGCGATGAGGAAGATTTCGCCGAAAGGAAGGTTATTGCCGTGGAGCAGGAAGGCACTGGGCAGTTGATTAACACTATTGAGGAGATTGGCACACCACCAGATGAGACTGATCAGAGTTTTGCACAGACTCCAAGTGGGAACAATGAGGACATCATTCATGAAGAACCTGAGCCTATGGATATTGATGAAGATCCATGTTTGAAACATGTAAGTACTGTTGATTGTAGAGTAAAATATGATGTTATTGAAATTATCGATTGATTTCTTGATGTTTTGCGCCGATTTTTCGTTTATTGTTTATATTTGTAAATGTTTTTGGAACCAATGAAAGGAAAATTTTAAACAAATTAGAACAAAAATAAAATAGATTAATTTTTACCTGCAATATTAATTTGGTAAAAATGATTTCAACACCAACTAATATTTTTCCAATCCCAAAATTGGCTTTTTAATTATTTTTCAATTTTCATTAAAAACGGTACTGCTTAAAATTAATCTAACAATTGTTTGGATTGTGAAAACAAGCAGGGAAGCTACTTCCAAAAAAATTAAAAAAAAAAACTACAAAAATGTTCCATTGTATAATTTCAAATAATTTATATTCAAATTTTGATAATAGACTGAAGAAACAACACTTGAAACAATCCAAGAAACTGAGGAAACAACTGAGTCTTCCCAACTACAACCACAGTCACAACCTGAGCCAGAAGTAGAAATACAGACTCAACAACAAGAACAAGAAGTAGAACAGCTACCGATAGAAGAAACAGAAATTGCAACATTACAAACGCCTGACATTGTAGAATCTGTTGGAACGGTGGAATCGTCTGCAGCAGTAGTGCAAGAACCAGAAGAAATGTTGGAAGAAACAACACCTGAACCTGAACAAGGAGAAATAATCGGAAATGTGAACGAAACAGTAATAGAAACTGAAGAGCTACCTGAACAGTCACAAACTCAAGCACAAGAACAAGAAGTACAAGTGCAAACGATGATTACCGAAACTGAAAGTGTTCCTGCCACAGAACAATCAGCAAATGAAGAAAATTTCTCCGAGACTCTCCCTGAGCAATGTCCTGAAGAACCTATGGAAGTTGATGGACGGCTTCATCAAATTAGTCAAGAACAGACTGAAGAAGTTCCGGTTGTAGAAGAAGAAGCCCAAGAAGTGACAACTGCAACAACCACAAATGAAAGTGAAGAAGAAAAGGAACAAGAACAGGAAATCGAAGCAACAGAAACAACAACTTCAATGGTGAATTTAAAACAAGACCAGGAAGAAAAACAGGAAGAACCAGGACAAAACCAAGATGTTGTTGATGGTAAAGTTGAACCTGCTACTGAGACTGAAACTCAACCAGAAACAATTGTTGACGAAATTAGTGAAGTACATGAGGAGCAGGAGATAAAAACAACTGACATTTCAAGTGAAGTAGCTGAAGCACCTCCAGCACTTCAAGAAACAAGTGAAAATCCTGCTGAAAATGACAATGTGCCACATGAAGTTGATGCTGAACTCGAAATTGCGCCGCATGTAACAGGCGATAGTGGCGATGCAGATCCCGTTGAGGAAACTGTTAATGACAACACAAATGAAGATCCTCCAATTGAGGAGACAGTAATTGAAACGGATACACATATGCAACAAACAGAAACGGAGGTTGAACAACAAGAAGAAAAACAACCTGAGCAGGAAGCAACAATTACGCGCACACAAATTCCAAGTGAAAGAGTTGATACTGAGACACAAAGCAAAAAGGCAGGCATTTCAACGCTGCTGAATGACTGGGAAGATACTGACTCACAACAGTCGGATTCGCATCATGGGAAAGGGACGTCTGTTAACAAATTGATTAGTGATTGGTGTGATGACTAATTAGTAATTACTGATTTAATTACAATAGATATAGAGGATAATAAGATAAGATTGAACTTATGTGTACTTATAAGTTATAAGGAAGAAGGAAACAAAATTGTTGGAATTGTCATTTGTTTTCGACCCATGACATGGAACAAATGACAAAAACAACAAGTAAACAGATAATTTTCAGTATAATTAATGATGATATACTGGATGTTTTAAAGTTAAAGCGAAACTAATTTGAAAAATAATTATTAAAACTTAAAACATCCAGTACAGCACAACATATGATAGAAATTGATTGATTTTGTCTTTGTTTTACATTATTGCCTTTTGTTTAATTAATTCAATTCAACTAGGGAAATGAAGAATTTCCTATTATACTGAACTTTGATTTATATGCGGATTTATAGTATTTTCGGTGTCCATTTTACTATATAAAATTATTAAAATAAAAATGTGAAATTTATATTTGTATATAAACTCTTGAATTTGGATATTTGGATTTGAAATCGATAATTATAACATATGTTTTATATTTTATTCAACATTTTAAGTAAGTTTAAATAAGTGTATTCTACATAACCAATTGTGTAGGTCCAACTAAACTATATTCTGTATTTGTAGCTATACACTTTGCAATTTATCAAAACGAAAAGTGTAAAACATAAATATTATTATAGTTGTTAACTAACAATAACAATTGTCTAGAAATTATATAAAAAATCTTAAGTGAAGCGAAAACTAACTTGTGGTAGCTGTTGTTTCTTCCCATGGACGAGGCCCTCTTACTTGCTCCCAGTTATCGATATCCAATGTCTTTATCCTTTCATACTGTGCTTCAATAGTTGTCTCACTTTGATCTTTCAATTTTAAGCCTTCGTTTTGCATTTCGTCACGTTTGATTGATTTTGTTTGTGAAAATGTATATCTGTAATCAATATTCAATTTTTTTCGATTTTTATTTTAAATAATTTCAAAACAATGTATGTATAATCCATTCAACTATCATAAATGTGACATGAACATTAGGAGCGCGTTCCCAAACGCTAGGCAATGGGTAAAGCTTACTCCAACGTTACACTTTTCCGTCTCTTGCCACACTTTACCCTAGCTTTAGAGACGAAAGAGTGTAATCGATGAATAACATTTACCTTGTTTAGGAACGCAGCCTAGTGTAACTATGGGAAAATTCATTCCCCAACGGATTTTTTTTGTCTGAACAGACTATACTTAACATTTATATTATTTTTATGCCGATTGTTACAAGGATTTCTGATAAATAAATCATTTCTGAAATAAATAACGAAAATTGACAGGAGCTTTACCTTAATTGCGCGAATTCTTTAAGGCCGAATGAGCCTCCAACGATGCAAAGTAGGAATGGGGCCCCGTATCGTATTGATTTTCTTTTGAACCAAACTTTAAAGAAGGCTTTTACTTGCAATAATTTAGCTTCCATTATATAGCAATAAAATATATTAAATCTACTTGGAAAATTGAAATTCTCCGGTGTTTTCAAATCACTACTTTGCACATCAAAATTAGCTAGGTTAGGAAATCATAACAAGCGATCTAATTTCATGTGATCGCATGGTACTTTTGGTTCTTATTTTTGACGGTAGGGCTATAGTAGCAAATAAAATTCAAAAATTATTTAAAACAAATATAAAATTTGTTATATATTAAAATTGATTTAATCAAAGAATACATAATATATAAATCAATTTAACTCTATATTTCTCAAGGACGCCGTTTCATATAAAAAAAATATTTATTAAAATGTCCCTAGTCTGAAACACTGAATAATAATAATAATTTTAGTTTAACCGGAGGTTTAAACCACAAAGTATCCGAAAGTACAAAAAATACAATGCAGGCATTTGTTTGTTTTATTATTCTTTTGAAAAACTTTACTATTATTAATAAAAAAAATAATAATACGTTCGTGTTATGTGGAATTGGTATATAAATCAATGCCACAATGAAAGTGATGCAGATTTATTAGATTTTATAATTCGGTTTATTGCAATTATAGTATTGCATAGAAAGTTTGAAAATATGAACACATTAAAACATATTATTACCAACTCAGAATTTCCAGAACAATTGCAAGTGAAAAGCGTACATATGGAAAATGAATCAATTCAAAGGCAAGAGACACAGGTTTTGGAAGTATGCATGTCTTACATGCGTTTCTTTCGCTTGTGGCCCAAAGACAGGAAAACCGGCTTTACAAAAAGATATATTTTTGAATTGATGATATGTTTATCACTAACATGGATAACGCCTTATGGCATTGTCAGTGATATCGTTTATACCTATTATTGTAAAATACTAATTACTTTTATTCCGAATTTAGAATATACTCACTTATACTATAAAGTGTAACTAACTTTTAGATAGAACAAATTACTTATCTGATGACCTATTCGAGGATTTTGGTGGAGGTGCAGCAATGTTTAATTTCTTTTCAATAGTAATTGCGTTCATTGTCAAACACCAGAATATTGAGAAATTGGTACAATCATTGAGCAACTTTGAAGTGTTTCCAAAACCAAAGACTTTTGACTTGGCCAATCAAAGAATGAATTTATTGATAAAAGTTATGACTGCTTACGTAGCTTTTGCCGTGATAGCTTATTGTGGTCTTCATATAATGAAAGGAAAACAATGCGAACAAGAAAATGTTGAATTGGATTTGGATCGCATTTGTGGCCTTGTATCACCCGTGGTTTTTCCAAATATTTTTAAAACCAGTCCATATTATTACATCTTGGTAGGTGGCCAAGTGATCAATAGCACCTTACTTGGCTTTGGTACAACTTTCGTTTGCGTTTTTTTCTGTGGAATAGTTGAATTGTTGATCACACATATTATGATGTTAAAACAGCTTTTCAACGAAGCTTTTGACATAGAACATGAATCTATTCGAAAAGAGCATTTGAAATATTGTGTTCGATATCATAATCACATTATTGAACTGACGAAGAGTGTAAACGATAATTTTAGTGTTATCATTATCAATTTTTGTTTTGTTGCTTCGAATGTAGTTGCACTTATTGGCTTGCAATACTTGAAAATGCCTCAGCTGGGTACTTTAGCTCATGGATTTGGATGGCTAATCACATTATTTATGATGTGTTCCTTTGGCCAACGATTGACAAACATGGTTTGCATACTTTTAACCATTTCATTTATTTAAATATCAAATGTGTGTTTTGAAGAGCGAACATATTTCTTTTCATATCTATTCGAGTGAATGGTTTATGGCAGATGTTGAATTACAAAAATATGTCCTAATGATAATTGGACGTGGAAATCATGAATTATATCTTGATGCAAAGTTCGGAAGACTTGGCCTTCCGATATTTGTAGGGGTAAATAGGTATATATGTTTCTTGTGACGCACTTCTAACGTGTTGGTGTTTTCAGGCAATGCAGCGGGCTTATTCACTGATAACTTTGTTGTACTGAATAGTCAAAGATATATATTTTTAATATTCTTACAGTGTCGACTATTGACGCAATGAACACTTTACTTAAATCAAAGCAACTAATGCAAAAATTGCTTTTAACTTAACTATTTTTGCACATGTTAAATTATCAGAATTTGCAACAATCAATTTCGTCCCTACAAGCTACAAGTTCCTACACGCACAGCTTGCACGCCTATGACTGGAACGTGAGATTGGACCACAAATACAATAGAATTTTGTTAGTTTAGTAAATAAATTAAAAATGATATTCAAAAATGATTTAAAACAGAAATAAAAAAATTGTTATAAATTAAACTTGATTTAATCAAAGAATATAGCTATTAAATCAATTTAACTCTATTCTAAGGGACGCCGTTTCCTATAAAAAAAAATTCTTATTAAATGCCCCGACCCGAGTCTGAAACTCTGAATAATTATTATTCAATAATAATAGTAATTTAAGTTTAACCCACAAAGAAATCAAAAAGTACAGAAACAATACAATGAAGGCATTTGTTTGTTTTATTATTCTTTTGTAAAACTATACTTTTATTAACGAAAAAAATAATGATACGTTCGTGTTATGTGGAATTGGTATATAAATCCATGCTACAATGAAAGTGATGCAGGTTTAATAGATTTTATAAATCGTTTTATTGCAATATTATATTGCATGGAAAGTTTGAAAATATGAACACATTAAAACATATTTTTTGTTTATGTATTTAATCTCTATTTTTTTAAGAATGCAGTAATTTCGCCAACTTGATGTGAATATTTGCATTTGAATTACATTGGCGACGGTGGCGCCAACTACTGCATTCTTAAAAAAAATGGATTATAGTATTATTTATATTTATGATATGTTTCTTTGGTCAACGATTGATCATCATGGTTTGCATATTTTTATCCATGCATTTTATTTAAATATATAATGTGTGTTTTCAAGTTTCAATTTTCACGAGTGCAAAAAGTTATTACAAAGATATCCGGTTTCAGTCGTTTCAGTGTCTCAAATTAGTTTTGAGAACGAATTTGAAACAAATTTTTACCGCGTGAATTCGGATACAATCCATCCAATCGTATTATTGCATTTGCGCATGTGATTTAACGTTTCAAACATAACCCTAAATTACATTTTCAATTTTGTTCCCTGAATTTTGTTCGTTAGAAGAAAATTTTCAGTTCAAATTACAAGATGAGACCGGCAGGATTTTCTGGATATTCAAGCGACGAGTACACCGATGAAGATGATTTAGACTATATTGGAAATGTAAGTATCTATATGAACATTTTAAGACTGCAATTCAAAACCAAATAATTCACTTTTTTCGGTAAGCAGATTGATAAGAAGAAAAGCAATGTTAAAGAACCTGTAAAGGAACTCACAGAAAAGGAAAGATATGCAATATTACTGGGAACGCTTATAAATGAGATAAATAAAGGAAACCTGGAGGCTGCAATAAAACTCATTGATGCAAACAATCTGCAAATTGATGTGAATC
Source organism: Leptusa sp. GC000079 (assembly GCA_030264655.1). Taxonomy (NCBI): domain Eukaryota; kingdom Metazoa; phylum Arthropoda; class Insecta; order Coleoptera; family Staphylinidae; genus Leptusa; species Leptusa sp. GC000079. The sequence goes on from JARJDT010002109.1 coordinate 23,367, forward strand.
TCGGCGAAGGATTGACGCCTTTGCTTCTTGCTGCTGCAAATGGCTATGCTGAAATGTGCAAAGTATTTATTGATAGAGGAGCTAATATTAATCAATCAAAGGGTAACTTCTTTAATGTTATTTTAATTCTTTATTAAATAAAATTGAAAAATTGTAGACACAAACACAGTATTAATGCACGCTTGTAATGTATCGCAATACAATCCGCATTTCCATGAAGTGATTGATATTGTGAAATGTTTAGTTGATCGTAAGGCAGACGTGAATATATTGAACAAAAAACGCATGTCTGCTTTCTTATGTGCAGCAAGTAATGGCAATAGTGAAGTTGTGCAATACTTGATGGATTATTGCAATAAGGATGCAGTAGATAACCAGGGATGGAATGTAACTATTACATAATTCATTTTACAACTGAAAAACGAAAACTATATTTCTTGTGAAACTGACTTAATGATTTTAGGCTTTGTTCTTTGCTGTGAATGATAATCATATTGACTTGGTCAAATTCCTATTGGCCAAGGGAATGAATACGAAAAAACATGATGTGCGGCGTAACACTGTCATGGATTACGCTCGCCAGCGAGGTTTCAATGTTATTTGCGACTTGCTACCTGATGAAGAAAAGAAGAATAAGATATATGAGTCGTATTTCTGCGAAAATTATGATTACAATGTTGAAGTTACAAAGTATGACATATTTTTTTGTAAAAGTACCGGGTGATTATAAAACCGCGATGCAAATTTTCTCAAAATACTGAAAGTAGACTTTAAGACATGTTTATGATTTTGCTTGCAATAGATTTGAACCAATTTTTAACCAAATTTGCATTTTCCTCACAAGAAAACTTATAAAGTGACTTTTATGATGAAATCATAAGATAAAATCATACTCTGAAGTCAATAATTTTTTTCTTTTTAATATAGGAAATCGTTATTTTATGATCGCCCTATAATTATCATTTATAAATAAAAAAATTATAAATATTAAAATGTTTGGTTTTAGGCCGAGATTTATGCGAGATGTAAATATGATGTTAGTAGGAATGAATTGTGGACCACTTTTAGAAAAGTTTTCCCTCTCAACAATGAATCTCTTCAACTTCCTGACATTAACTAAGGATGATTTAGACGCGATGGATATCTACAAACCATATCAACAGAACCGTATTTTAGGCGGCCTGTACCGGTTTCATAAACACCCCTACAAGTTCAAATCAATTCCGCATCTTGACAAAGAAAAGAGGCTAACGTAAATTTTCACTAGTTTTCTTACAATTTTCCGACTAATAATTATTGATTGCATTGCAGAACTTATGATATTGGTTTCTCATTGATAAGTGCACTGAGACACTACATAACGATTCGTGCGGCATTACGCTACTTGAAACTAAACGCGCCTGAATGGGATGCCGAAGTGTTGAAACAGTTTGACGAGTTGGACAAACGTCTTCAAATCGCAAAGATGCTAACATGCAAATTGCAAAAGAAGTGTTCTCACTGGGAGGAAAGGAATATTAAAGTTGACTTGATTACTTATCCTCAGAAGTCTAGAAAACGATGCTTGTTTTATGCCGTGCCTGTTATCACCGCTGTTTCGATAGTACTTTATTTCAAATTACGCTTGTAACCGGGTTAAAATTTAAATGCGCAAAAATCAAAAGACATCTAAAACTTAAGATCAAAACATTTTTGTAAGCGTTTTCAATGTACTTTAATACACAATAATTCATAAACTATTTTCTATACATGTTTCGCAAAGTTTAAATTGTTTTTATAATTATTTTGTGTACTTTTATATTATTGTTGAGAATTGTCAGGATTGTATGAATCTCGTTTTTGTAATAATTAATATCATGAATTATGAAGCTGCCCTATCACAACACTTTTTACATACTTTTAATTTAATTTACATAAATATCAATAAGCATCAAAAAAACAAATCAAATTCGAAATGAGTCAAATGAGAAAAAGTAAAACGAAAAATATGAACGTAAACAAATTGATTTTTTGATTGTTTGAAGAGATAAATATTTAGTGCTGAATTGGAATCATTGTTTCGCCGGCGGTGAGTGCTGGCAATGGGGCCTCGACGGTGAGAACGCCGTCCTTGCTCAAAGAACTCTTGATCGACTCAGGGTTGGTACCTTTAGGCAACAGGAATTCCCGGTTGTATTCCCTATAGACTGACTTGGATTCGGTCTTTTCTTCATGTTTAGCATGAACCTACATTTCAATTACAATTATAGATCAATTATATTTTAAAGTTTTTTTGTTACTAACCAATAGTTTGTTATCAACAGTCTTGACAACAATTTCTTCAGGCGTGTATTGACTGACGTCGAAACGCAGCTTGAGGCACTTGTTCTGACCATCTTCTTGGATCAATGGGGAATTGAGGTCGTCCAACCATGTCTTCACTTCGCCGCCGCCGCTTGGACGTGGGCATACTACATCGGCGCCTTGTGTCGACTGTGTGGATTGTTGTTGTGTCGTACTACACAACAAGAAGGTCAAGTATTAAAGAAATGCTAAATGAAATCTATAAATATTTGATTTTTTTGTAGTTTTAATGTTTTAAAATAGCAAAAATAAAATAGTTGTAGTATAGTTAATCAAAATTATAGTACGCACCTGCTGGTACTACTAGTGCTAGACTTTTTACCACCTCCAGAACCAGAAAGCGTCTCAGATTCGTAAGACATGCAAAGTTAAGTATTTAGTTAGTCAGATAGTCAGTTTATTTAGTACAAAAAAAAATAAAAGATAAGTAAAATCAATGCGAAATATTATTTCATTATAATTTCTTATTAATTTAAATCATAATTTTATACTTTATACAAATTCTATTTTCAGAAAAGTAAAATTTTATTATTTTAACCAATTTAGTCTAAAATAGTTTTGAAATATTTTTATATTTAACAAAATTATACCAAAATTTAATTAATGGTCGGTTTAAAATTTTTGTGTCAAACATAAATTTAAAAATATTTTCAGGATTAGCGAAATATTTAAAAATACGAAAGAAAATACATTAATTTAAACGAAAATGTTTAAAAAATAATCATAATAGGTTTCTAGAGAAAGAATTTTGAGAGAAATCCCCTCTTAAGAAAGAATGCAATGCATATGGAAAATTCAGGGAGTTTTCAACTTTAAATTTAGATCCATCTGCCCATCCATCGCGAAGCAGAATGTGAAATTCAAATGATGTCATGCGCCCAAAATAACTATAGAAAACGCCGCAGCCGCGGCCCCAATAAACGCATAAACGCAATTTGATATACCCGAGCATATTACACAAGTTTTCAACTTTTCATAGACATCAGACATCCTATGTTATGTATGCGAATGTGATGGAAATGAAAATTAGTTTCCACCACAACTGAAATCAACAACACGAGTTTTTCGCTGTAGCTTGTCGAAACTTGAAGCTTTCTTGCTCTTCTAATCTAATTATAAACAGTGTGCATTGTTAACATACAGAATGTTCAAAGGTTCAAACATTGCATTGAAAATTGAACTATTCGCAAGAAAGAGCAATAGTTCTGAGAAACAAACAGTTGGTATGCAATTTCAGCGAGTTCGCGAGACGTTTCCTTATATAGGAAACGACATGAATCCATGAATATAGTGAATACGGTCAGTCAGTCTGCATTATGGCCTTGCTATTGCTAGTAAACAAGTTTGACCTAATTATCAACGAATTCAATTCAATTCGATAAAACGTATTATGCATCCAAATATTTCAATCAAATGACAATAAAATCAACACGTTATGACTAACGAGATAACCAAATGACAAATGAGTAGGTAATAAATAACAAGAGTGGGTTCTCGATCTCGATGGTCATACATCCTATTCGTATTTCCCACGCAATTACAATCATCAATCAATTAATTGTTATCGCGAGCAATTAAAAGCTTTAGGTAAATTTTATACAAGGTGTTTAGTTGTCTATCATATTCATGAATAACTGTCGGAATAACCTAATTTGTCGAAAAGAATCGATACGGTTGCCTAGCAACGTAGCAGATGGCAACAACACAATTATCGGAATCGCATTATTCGCAAGTTCAATGGAAATCCGTTGTCCTTGATAAAAAACTATCAACAGCTAACAGCAACAAGCTAAGCTAAGCGCAGTCGGAAACAAATTAACAAACACCTCAGATGACGAATGAGTGTGGCTCTTGAATTAATACGGTAAATAGAAAATAAAAGCACGCATGATGTCATCGCATCAGCAAACAGCAAATGCCAATGTGTTTGCATTTAATGATTTAAAAAGATACGCATATGAACAATGAAATTATCTTCGAGTTGGACAGATGTGCAAGTAGTTAACATTTTTGTTCAATAGTGGGTGACAAGTACCTGGTGGACGTTCTGAAGAAATTCTGTGATTCTCTGTTAAGCAGCTCGTGTCTGAATTTGCTCATTTCGTCTTCCATTTTCCGCATTTCGGCGTCGAAACGCTCGCGAATGCTGCTGAATTCCGTATCGATAACGCTGAAGTCACCCATCTTGATGGGAATATCTCGTCTGCTGCCTTCCATTGTGTTTTCTTTTGCTTTTCTTTAAATTCAATCGAGAATAGAACAATACACTCTATCGATGTACACTGCACTTTTGCTTGCGGGCGGAATTTGTAGCCGGCTTAATTAGCGTTTGGCGTGTGAATATTGCACAGAGCACGAACAAGATTGTAGCAACGCGCTGCTATGACTGCGATTCGTGTGGATCTACCAGTCGGCCGACTGACGACGGTTTTAAATAGCTTTCGCGCACTTAGCTTACTCCTACTAGAACTAGCACTAGCTACTAGAAAATACAAGGCGAATTAAAACGTACTGATGCTTGCTTGTTGCTGCTTGTAGCCACATTCCATACGCCCGCGGTGGAAAATCTTTTCGTTGTATTAGGTAGTTCTAGATGTTTCTTATGGCAACACTTGAATGTTGAAAATGTTCGAGAAGTTTTTCAGCTACCTACGCCATATGCGATTTACATTTATTTGAATATGACTATGGCTTTGGCACTTTGCTTGGTTTTGGTTTACTATGCGGACTGAGCTATTCTTGCACACGTAAATATTTATTGTTACCTTTCGGAACAATTTCTGTAGTGGGTTTTAAATGAAACTATTGCTTAGCTTAGCTTAGTTTTAAAGTTTCAAAGTATAAAGTATAAAAGTATCTGATTCATTTGGGATTGATCTAGACTTTGTTTAGGCGTTTGAGCTTTATTTGGCCATTTCAGCGGTGTTTTTTTACGTTTCATTGTGAGATCTGAGATCTTTCTAGTTTCTGCAGGTTTAATCATTTCCTATTGTGGCATCTTAACCGTTTAATAATAAATTAACTCACCACTTCCTGTGAGCATGCCTATTGTTGGAAATTACAAAAACATCTTGTCTTTCGGATTTGTATTAGGATTAAGGGTGATACACGTGCCATATGATTCAAATTATAATATCAAATAAAACAAATGGTTTGCGAACAACCAAGAAACAAATTGCATAATTACCTCTTAAAATAACTGATTTATTTAATGAAATACTTGGTTTAACTATATTATTGAATTTTAACCGAAGGAAGACTGTTAATAACATCTTAAATGTTTCTTAAAACCCAAAAAGTAACTCGCTCGATGTATACTTTTATACACATTATCTTATGTACTATTGATTTTAATAGACGTAGAAAGTAGTCAAATGCTACTCGAAATTGTATACATCCGATATTTCCTATATACCCATATATGTATGTAGGTATGTCTGTTTTTATAAAATGGAATTAATTGAAGAAGCGCAAATCGAAAAACAAGATTTTAATTGAAAGTTTCTGTTTACGCGTATAAAGAAAATCATTATTATGTATTTACACTGCAAATACAGATTCAGTTTATTTTTAGATTGCATCAGTTGCAAATATGCAACGACTTTTATTTATTTTTATCATCAAAGGCGTAGACGAAATTAATCAATAGAAATTAATTACAAGGTTTTATAATCCTTTAAAAACGTATATTTAGAATTTATTGCCAAATTTTATAAGCATGATTTGATTTTGAATTTCAATTACTAATTAATTTTACATCTGAAATCCACTATAACCCGTAAAAATTTTATATTTCTCTATTCAGTAGTCATGTATTTTTTTTTATTGTTATGCATTTTGAAATTTGCGTATGAACTTGAAGTTTGCATATTAATTTGATTCTTGGTCGTCCAGTCACTCCAGTCAGGATGACCATATTTGGTAGGAAATCATTGATCACTTGATCGGTCTTGGTCTTGGGAATAATGAAAGTATGCAAGATACTCTCCGATTAAACGAAACAACAACATGCTTGACACATTCTCATTCTGATATTCATTCTCTTGTAATAACATCGTTAATTTTAAATGTCGCATGTCGCGCCTTCGCGTATTCACATTTAGCATTCAAAACTGATCTACCTTAACGAGTTAACGCCACACGGCCACAACATAAATAACGCGAGTATCAAAAGAAACTGTTATCAAGTTGTCCATGCACGCTTATGATTAAGATAAATATTGCGATGAAAGATGAGAGATACGTCTACTTTTTGTTTAAATATAGGAAGGAATGTGCTACATACATATAGCGAATTAATAAATTAAGTGCGACAAAACACAAGTATCGCGCAATTCCTCATTTACATGCTACTGGGTGTACCATTTATTCTGAAATTGGCGGAACTTTTAAAGGCATTCCAAATCATAACGCATATACTGTACAGGCTGTTATTTAACGTTTGGCGAATAATAGTTCATTTTTGGCTAATTTTTGCATCACTTTCTTTGCAAATGACGAATTTATTTTTTGCATCGTAGCTGATGTGTGATACATAGACTACGTTTTTTTAATAACCAAAAGAGTTTTCGATCAATTAATTAGTGAGTCATTCGATGCACAAGCAAACGAGCATTAAGCAAAGCACTGCCAACAGCTAGAATATTGCAAGTTAGTACATATATGTTATGTTTGTAAGAAGAAACACTATTTTCATAGTGAATACTACATATGTACAGTAAATATACTTGATCGATCAACATGACTCATACGCATTATGATTATTTTTAAACGTGCTATATCATTTTTCACACATTTGTAACACTAACCATTATACACAAAACATATATCAAGAATATTTTAGATTTCATAAAATAACGGATGATTAAAATCGCTTGAAATTTATTTCAAATCAATGAAAACACGTGTATATTTGGTAGCATAGAGTTAACTCTAATAATTTATATCCTTGGAATTATAGTGGGGAGAAGATTTGTTTGAACGTAAAATCGGCCATTTTGAGGACCTCGCTCTCTGAGGACCAGGACCCTAATATAAATGAACAAAATCGGGAAATGGCCCAAGGATAGAAATAATACCGCAAATATTATTATAAAATAGTCATTTCAATTTTTAATAAAAAGATAGCAAAAATCAATACAGTTTCGAAATGTTCATTTTTCTTAAAAATTAATAAATCAGAATATTATCAATATTACAAACTGGGTATTGACCTATTTTGTTACAAATTAAAAATGCTTACTTGCTTACGATTAGTAACTAATTAGTTAACTTAACAAATTTGAACACTAAATTGAAGTAACACATTATCACATTACATACAAAACATCAAAAAAATCAAAACCAAATAAAGAAATAAATTACAAGCTGCCCATTTTCTTGTTTATGTTCATGTCACTAATTATTTGAAGAAATCAACAAATTTATATATTTTGCATATTCGAGCTTTGACGCTGATGATGAATTTATTAGACTTTTATAAATATTAATAGTTTTCATGTTGCTTTGCTATTACATACTTAATAATAATTGTAGTAATAATTTAAATTTTTCATCGTGTATAGGCACATTTGAGTTTTATGACTTACAATCTAAGTAGATGGCTTTTGTTGTATACTGCTTTTTCACTAATAGTACATTATTAGTAATCAAGTAAAAATATTTAATTAATATAAATAATAACACAAAAATGAACCTAAACTCAACGCCTAAACTATTAACTTAAATGCATACTGGGTAATCCAGAACAAACAACTTTCTACATTAACTCTATCAGATCGGTAAAGAAATTCATGTGGTCGGTTTCATAATTACAATCGAAATCATTCACAAACACATACAAAAAGTGTTAAAAAACTGAAAATGCAGTACCTAATTCATCTTTCACTTTGTCATTTATTTTCCCGTCTCATCTTTGTTATATAATATGTACAAATTCTACAAATGTTAATGGCTATTTGTATTTATAGCTTAGTTTAGTCATGTTTATTAAATTATTACAAATATCAACTAATCTCGAGTATCATCCTGTTAACCTGTTTAATTCGCGCTATTATTATTTAATTGTGTTTGGTTTTGTTACTGTTAGTGTTTAGTGTGATATGCCTAGCAATGATAATTTTCACAAGTTCAAATGTTCATTATTCGTCAATCAATTCCTCTATTGCAATTTGATTTATGTACCGTATCTTATTCATACTGATGTTTGTTGCACACTTTTTGATTTCGTGTAATTGAGGGGTTTTGTTTCAGCTTCACATTCAGAGTCTTCGATTTCGCACAGATTCGACAAGTCGTCGTTGCTGCCTCCATAACCGCCTAGCAATGAATGTCTTTCTTCTATAAAATTTAAAATAACACATTACATTAAATATTTTAATTACTTGTGCGAAAGTAAATGTTGATGAGGTACCTAAAGTAGTAATAATTGAGCCGATATCATCGTCGTTGTTGATACGATTGCGGTTGCTTGGAAAACCGTACGGTTCGACGTCGATGTCGTCGGATTCAGCGTCGGGACTTGGCAAACAGTCGATTTCGTGCTCAGCTTCGCTGGGTATGTTCATATTGTATTGATGATTGGGTAGGTAAGAGTTCGGATGACGTGAATAATCTACACGCAACGAACGAACTCAATTATTAATTCATTAAACACTTTTGAACTTGAACTTAAAATAAAATCTAGACTAAAACGATTTCTAGGGTCTATTTAAGAACTAGGAGGCGCAATCTATTAATCGTTTAATTGTTAACTTACTTGTTTTAACGATTATTAAAGGCACTGTCGTAGCAATAAAAACAACAATATCAAATATTATTAATAATTATTACGAAAAATTTTAAAATCATGCTTTTTTTTAGTTTTGTTTATGCGATGCGATTGTTAATGAATTCTTCACTCTTTTTTGCTTGAAAACAACTTACGAAAACTTTTTTATTGATTGATTAGAGAGCTGTTTCCCTCCACCAAAACCGCTGAATATTCAATGGCATTTTGTGTTTCTCTTGATAATTTTTAACTGGACGCATTTTATATATTTTATAAATACAATAAGAAAGAATGTATTAAGAAAACAATTGACTTATTTATATACCTGTGGTGGTTCGAAATTCTTCATTCCCGCTATCCAAAGCGTTCAAACTCGGCGGATTCAAATCGCTATCCAAGTTAAAGTCTGATTCAATATCTTCATTCAAAGTATCAATGTCCCTCCGTGTATCAACAGCCGCGCACATTAACGGCTGTTGCAAGTGAAGACAGCGCGACTCGTTGCTTTCGTTGCTGTGAAAACTCGACGAGTCGTGCACTTCACTTCCGTTGACTTCGGTGATCTTGGCCAGCGGTTGACTGGCCCAATCTGAACAGTCCCACGCGTAAGCTGCGCCATTTTCTTGTAATTTTTGCGCAATATTAATTACAGCTAAATACTTACTGCCCATATTATGGCGGGAATCTTCGTCGAGTCCTTTGCGTTTGTGGTTGTAGTGCGGATGCGGGTTTGCCGAGCGTCCGCCGTAGAGCCGATTGGGCGCCTCATTCATATTGTCCAGTTTGAGATCTACAAGTTGAGAATTGCAAAGAAAAAACGTTTATTGCAGACGGCATTGTGGTCGATTTTGGTGGGAAAGTTATACTTAGACAAGGTCCTCAAAGTCCTCTACAATAAGCAAGCATTGAGGAGAGGCAAAAATGCGTTTTTATTATTTGTTATTTAGATATTTTGCGCAAGAAACATATAGATGGGTAAGGAAAAAAGAAAGTTCCACATGGATAATTTTTCTGAAAATTGCATGGTAAACTGATAGATTTGGATGAAATGTGTAACACATTTTAAAGAATTTGGAGGGTGTTCCGTTAAAGCGGCAACGGCAGAAAAAGTCAAAACGTTTTTCGAATTAAAATTTTTTCAATTTCAGAATACTAAAATATTACTAAATATCTTGCCAAATATACAAAAATAATTGATTTTCAATCATTCGATATTAAAAATTTCAAAGATCTGTAACTGTTAATATTAAAATGAAAAACCTGTAATTTTTAACGTATTAGCCGACGAAGAATTTCATTCGCTACATTTTCAGTATAACGTTTCCTATACTCAAAACGAGTACTTTCCAAGATATTGGAAATTAATTCTTGTTGAGTAGGATATAGCTACCAATAATCGAAAATTGTATACAACCAAAAGTATAACTAAATTAAATTTACTTTTAATAATCGAAAGGTCCATTGAATATTAAACGATTAAATTTGCAACATGTTGTACTTAATCAATATCAATCGTTGATCGATTGTCGATTAATTGATAGCGATTAATAGCCTATGAAATTGATAAGTCAGTTTAACACCTCGTTTAACACGAATTAAAAAAAAAATATATCCAAGCAACTTTCCTTCATCCCAGACAAGACACAAAGAAGAACGGGCAGCAACTTTGTAAGTTTGGTAGTGGTTTGGTCTGGGTTGTTAGTGGTTTTGTAGTAGTAAAAACACACAATGAAAATGCACATCCGCACTTACCGTTCTTTATTTTCGATTTGTCGTTAAGCGTAGTATGACTCAGATGCATCTGAGTGGCCCACGTAGTTTTCTCCACTGGTTCGCAATGATTACTCGCTCCAACCGGCTGCGATCTGTTCAAATTCTTCACATAATCCGGTGGGAAATTTTCCAACTCATCCCCAGCGCTTCCATAGCTCCGCAACGTATCCAGATTGTTATAAACCGGCGTACAATTCGCGTACGGCTCATTGGAACTGGGCGTAAAGGAAAGCGGCCGGGTAGGTTCCCGCTGATTATGATTCTGGTTCATCTCCAAGTTGCTTAATTTTGAGCCGCGTTTCACGTCTGCGTGATCATTGCGGTTTGAATTAAGCATAGTATTTTTGGTTGGTTCATTGCGATGCCGTCGTGTTTTGCATCGACATACAATACAGCAAATGCACAATGTTATCGCAATTAAAATAACAGCCACGATCGCTATGATGATGTACAATTCGTCCAAAGTTATGTTAAGTGTATGAGAGATAGTCGTTGATTGCATAGGATTGCCGCAATATGACCCAGTCGTATTGTGTGGACAAATGCACCGGAAAGAACCCACTTCGTTGATGCACTGCCCGCCATTTAAACATGGCGTTGGTGTTGCTTGACATTCGTCCAAATCAAATTCGCAATGTTCGCCCGAATACGAGCGGCACTTGCATAATGGGCCATCGTCGCCCTCTTCGCAAACACCGCCATTTTTGCATGGATTGGGATGACAGTACCGGCCGTATTCGCATCGTTTGCCAGACATTGAGAAGCTGCAATCACAGGTGTAGTCGCCCAACTTCGGCATACATTTCCCGCCGTAGAGGCACGGGGCCGACGCGCACGGATTCGTGTCAAGTTCACAAAGCGTCCCCTTATACCGTTCATGACAGGCGCATTCGTAACCGCCTTGCGGGGGTGGCAGATCCTTGCAAGTCCCACCGTTCATGCACGGCTGCGAACCGCAGGCGCCTAAAGGTGTGATGACTTTCGACGCGTCGCAGCTGAACTCGACGTTCGAGAACCGCTTCAATACAGCGACGCTGTTATCGCCGCTCTTGTGTAATGGCACTGACACTCGCGATATGCGCACATCGTCCATACAACCGGAAAAGCCTCTTTGGACATCCTCAAAGCCGATGACTGTTGGGTGCAGATGGACTTCAGCTCCTAAGTAGATCTGATCGCCTTGTAGGTTGAGGATGTCCGAGACCCCTGGCGCGCTTCCCTGAGCGCTGTGTATTCCGTCGACGGTTAACCGCGCGCTGTTCTTTTCTCGCTCTAGACGTATCTCGTGCCATTTACCGTCCGACACATAGACATTAGAAGCACTCACACGCACGACACCTTCGCCGCTGCCCAACTCAAAACGGTACTGAACAGCCCCGTTGATAAGCTCGAGTATGTTATAATCTACCTTGCCGGCGGCGTACATGAGGTTGCCGGTCGGTTGCATCGTTCTGATCCTTAGACTCAGACTGAGTTGATCCTCGATTGATTTCTTGTTTATTATGCGGTACTGCGAGTAGCTTTTTCCACTGAAACTGATTGGATTCCGCGCGATGTAGCATGACTCATCGTGGCAGTTTGAAATGTCCACCTCACACGTGGCGCCCGCGTATCCTGGCGAGCACTGGCAGGAGTACTGCTGCACAGACGCGTCTGGAATACAAATCTTGTACGACGGGCACGGCTCACGAGCGCACTCGTTTACGATTGTATCGCATCGATCTCCCCCATAGCCCAAGTTGCAGATGCACTCCAAGCGTTGTTCGTGTTGCGCGGATACAAAACTGGTTATATCCACCGATATCGGCCTGATGCGCATCTGGTCAAGAATGTAATGGTCTTGGCAGACGCCATGCATGCAATAATTGTTGGTACATTGCAGCCGGACGATTTCTTCGACTATCAACTCGGCAGTGTCTTCAAGTTCCCCAAGGTGGTCATTAACAGCCTTGCGCAACTCTTCGGCTGTGTAGAACCCTTGGTCAGGTTTGCGGACCGTGAACAAAACATCCAGGTCCTTGTCTATGATCAGGTGTCGCTTTGCACGCACGTCGTTAGCCGGTTGCACGCTGATAATCACGACGTCTTTGAGTTTTGACGCCATTGTAGTGCGTACGGCGCGAATGAAACCTTTCCGGTGTTTCTGGATAAAGTTCTCGGGGCTCGTTTCGCGGAATCTTATCGCGATGGAATTGTCGAGCATATCTTCCGTGACGATTTCAACGTTTATTTTGACAATGGTGTGCGCATAATATTTGCCATCCGTGACGGAGACGTTGAGTCGATAGTCCCCGACGTCAAGGCGCGGTAATGCTGTAAGGGTGCCGTTGGTGCTATTGATTTGGAAATATTCCTGTGTAGGGTAATTGATGCCTGCCGTAGCTGATAACGAATAAGTCAATGTGTCGTATTTGTCTTGATCGTTTGCATACACTTTGCCGATAACACCGCCCGGATATTCATCCAGGTAGGAATTGATGTTGATTTCCAGCGGTGTTATGATTGGCGGATATTGCGATTCTTCGATGACTTTAACCACCACCCAAGCGTCGGAATAAAGCGGTGGTGATCCATTATCAAAGACACGTATCTGCAGCAAGTAGGTGTCCTTGATTTTGTGATTGAATTTGGTTGCGGCCCGCAACATGCCGTCTTGGTCCAAACGAAAGATGTTGCCTTCATTTCCACTCAGAAAATCGTAGGTGTACGGCTTCGAATTAGGCTCTACGTCTTGATCTGTTATCATAAACTTGAAGATTGCGTAACCAATATGTTTGTCTTCTTGAACAACGCAAGAGTAATTGCTCTGTGAGAACAACGGCGGATTATCGTTAGCGTCCGATATTTCGATGTTCACATTGACTTGCCGTGACAATACTGGAATTCCATTATCTTTGGCGAGCACCTCCAAGACATATGTTGATATTGATTCCCGGTCCAAGGTGCTACGAACAGAGATGTAACCAGTCAGCGGGTCGATTGTAAATTGTTCGTGATTGTCTCCTTTGATGATGGTGTAATCAACGCGGCCATTTTCATCACTGTCCAAATCCGTCGCGTAAACTTGCAAGATCTTATCGCCTATGGTGCTGTCTTCCCGTATTCGTGCGTGATAACCACTTTGCGCAAAAATCGGCGCGTTATCATTGCAATCCGTGACGCTGATGTTGACTGTGGCGACATTGCTTAACGGCGGCGTTCCGCCATCGATGGCTTGAATAGTTAGGAAGTAATCACGCGCACGTTCATAGTCCAACATTTCGGCGATGGTAATCACTCCGGAGTTGTTATCGATAGCAAACTTCTTGTGCTCGTTACCGCCGATTATCGAATAGTAGATGTCAGCGTTGACGCCCGTGTCTTTCGATGTAGCAAGAACGCGGGCGACTTCCGTACCAATCGCATCGATTTCTGGCACAACTGCAAAGTAATACTTGCTTGCAAATTCGGGCGGGTTGTCGTTGATGTCTTGAACGTTGATGATCAACGTGACGTTAGTCGCCTGTTGTGGTGTTCCTTGATCAACTGCTTCCACAGTCAAGTTGTACACTGCTTTGAGTTCGCGGTCTAAAGGTTTCGCCAGCGTTATGATTCCACTATCAGAGGCGATCTTGAAATGCTTGTTGAACGACTCAATGAACGAGTATTTCACCTTGCGGTTGATGCCGATATCCGCGTCAGTCGCGTGAACTTTCGTTACCAACGTGCCCACTTCAACATCTTCCGCCAAGCTCACCGAATAATAAGGCAGGTTGAACTTGGGCGGGTTGTCGTTCAAATCAGATACAAGCAATTCAATCTGCGAAGAGCATTCCCATTCCGGATGCTCTTTGTCCTGTACATGAGCAGTCAGCAGATACTTGTTGTGTTGTTCGCGATCTAAATGCGTGATAGTCTTGAGATAACCGCTATCAATGTCCAATGAAAAGTGCTCGGAGCCGGCCCCGGTGAGAATGTAACGCAACTTGGAATGTTCATCGATGTCGTTGGCGAGCACATTCAGGACCAATGAACCTGGGCGAATGCCTTCGCTGAGGATCTGCCGATACCTATACATGAGACAATACGGTGGATTGTCGTTGGCGTCGAGGATTTGGATGGACACGCGTGTATGGTCGGTGAACAGACCATCCGTGACGATGATGTTGAGATCGTAATTGCCAACCGTCTCCCGATCCAATTCCTTGACGACGTACAGCTCGCCCGTTTGCCGGATTTGAAAATGCGAGCCGGGATCGCCGTCCGTGATGTAATATTCGACAGGGGTGTTGAGATCGCTATCAGCGTCGGTTACTTCCAGTGAGAGCACCACGGTGCCCGGCAGGGCGTCTTCGTTGACGGCCGCTTGATAGAACCGCTTCTTGAACTGCGGCGGACTGTCGTTGTAGTCCTTGAGTCGGATAAAGACGGACGTATGCGCCGAGTATTTCGGTGTGCCGTTATCCGTCGCGCTAATATGGAACTTGTACTCGGACTTGGTCTCTTTATCGAGCGGCACCAGCGTCGTTATCCATCCCGAGAACGCGTCGATGGCGAACACATTCTGCGCTTCGCCCGAATCGCTCCCGAAACTGTAGCGCACTTCGCCGTTGCTCGCCTGATCTTTATCATGCGCAATTACTGAAACAAATTACGTTCGCAGTCGTAAACCCCGTCTTGCAACCCCCCCGGCTAACTTGTTACCTTTTAATATCGACGTTCCTTCGACGACATTCTCGGCGAGATTGAGTATGTACGGATTGCTCTCGAACTGTGGCGAGTGGTCGTTCTCGTCGAGCACTTGAACGGTGATTTCGTCGAGTGCAGTCAGCGGCGGACTCGAATCGGTTTCGGCAAGGATACCGATCAAGTGCGATACCTGCGACTCGAAGTCGAGGGGTCGAGCGAGCGCTACTTGTCCTTGACCGTTCACAATAAACTGGGGTTCCTCCTCCGAGCCGGATATTATCTTGAATGTCACGGAGACGTTCGAAACCATCTTGAGGCGCGTTATTACGGTGCCTGCGGGTGAGAGTCAATAATAAATATGAGAAACAGCGCCTTTTGTTTGTCTGCCAATATTTACCAGTCACAGAGTTCTCCGAAAAGAAGAACTTATCGTCCTTGCGTTCGAAGATCGGCGGGCGATCCTTTGGTCCCATGATTAGAATGTTTACAGGCACGTCGGAATGGCGGCGCGGTTCGCCTCGATCCGTGGCACGGACGAAAAATTGAAAAACTTGTCCTTCTACACCAAGATATACCAAGAGAAAGGTCAACATTTTCAAGAAAATTTAAAAAAAAAGTCTTACCGTATTTAGCGGCGTTTTTGATAAGTGCAATGCCTCCTTCTTTGTTATCGATGTGAAAAATATCAGTAACGCCGGACGATTTATCTTCATAAATCGAATACTGTAATCTAGCCGCTAATCCCTCGTCCGGATCTGAAGCCTTAACGTGTATGAACGACGTTCCGACATTATAATTCGATTGTATGCTTCCCTTATATTCGCGCAGATGGAATTTCGGAGCGTTATCGTTCTCGTCCATAACGCTGACGCGCACAGTTAGAAAACCGCTGCGTCCGCCGCCGTCCGTCGCCATCACGGGGATCTCATAGACGCGCTGCTTCTCTCTATCCAAGCGTGTCTTCGTCGTGATGCGACCGCTCGTTTTGTCAATAGCGAAAGTCTCGCCCAGAAGATCCGAATGTATCGAATAGGTGACGGCGCCGTAATCACCGAAATCCTGGTCGTTTGCTTTCACCTCGACGACGAACGTGTTGGCCGGCTTGTTCTCGAGCACTTGGACGGCAGTAATCACGTCGGGGAACACGGGCGAATGCAAATTGCCCGGCAGTAGTTCGACTTTGACGCGGGCGAAATTCGTGTACACGCCATCGGACACCGACACGTTCAATACCATGTGTTTCTGCTCGCCGAAATTCGCCAGGTTCGTTAATGAAATGATGCCTGTGTCGGGGTCCATGCTGAACGTTTGTTGTTCATTGCCGGCAACGATTGTGTAACGCAGATGCGTCTGGTCAACCGAATCGGGATCGCTTGCCGTTACGATTGTCACGAATTGGTCGCGTTTAGCATACACGGAAATCCCGCAGAAATATGACGGCTGCTCAAACTTGGGCGGATTATCGTTCATGTCCAACACTGGACATCAAACAACCGAAAACAACACTCATTACTAAACCTAAACAACACCCGAAGCAAAAGCAAATACTGATTTTCCGCATCCATTACAAGTTGTGCGGTGTTGTTGTCTAAAGTAATATTGAAAATTGCACGTACCTTGCAGCCACACGTGCGACGTACTTGAAAGGCTTGGTACACCCTGATCGCTCGCAACCACCACGAAATGATGGCTTTTTGCTGTTTCGTGATCCAAACTTTGTTTCAAATAGATCTTGCCCTCGTTCTGATCAATATGGAAAATGTCCGAACTATTCTGAACATCTTTGCGTATCGAGTAGATTATTTTCTGATTAATGCCTGTATCGTTATCCTTGGCGTAAACCGTTAGGATCTCAGTGCCGAACGGCGCCGCTTCCGATACAGATACATTATAGCTTTCTTGCGTAAATTCCGGCGGGCAATCATTGACATCCTGCAGGAGTATTGAGACAGGAACATCGGCGTGAACGCCCGAGACCGAATCAGTTGCGCGCACGATTAATTCGTATTGTTTTGTTTCCTCGTAATCCAATTCATCGACAACGGAAATTACACCTGCAGAATGCGGAGGTTTTTCGATTATAGCGAGAAAATATGCGAGCAACGAGCAGCAATTCGCCAACATAACAAAACAAAGGCGCAAACAATTCGTACGAGGCACTCTTTAAAATCATCATCATCAAGGCAGCAAGTAAAACAAAATTCAATTTCATACAAAGCGTGCAATTAGTGCATGGGCTGCAAGTGAATCATGAATTGGCGAATAGGTAGGTAGTATAGGCATAGGCGGAGGTGAATTGAGTTAGAACAAAGGCATAAATAAAAAACAAGTTGTAAAGCGTGCTGTTGTTTTTTCCCCGAAATGCATCATCATGATAAACAAAGCGCAATTATTTTTGTAAATTAAAATACTCACAGGGACCATTGTTACTGTCTGGAGCTGTGAAAAGTAAAGGGTTTTGTTTAGTACAATCAACTCTAATCACAAACTTATTAAATACTTTGGGGCTTTGAAAATCAATTGACAAAAAAAACAAGGTTTAATTAAAAATACAAAATTGGTTATTTCTTCATGCTGGGATTAAATTTGTTTCTTGTTATTATATTTTTAAAATCAGTCGATTTAGAGATGTGGATTACACAATTGTACAGTAAATTACTTCATCAATGATAAAAGTTTAGTAATTGAAAACGCGAAAATGTTGAGAATTCAATTTGTTTGAATGAGATTTTTTACGTATTTCTTTGAAATCATATATTATTAGTTCATTTTCCACTGAATATTAATTGTATTTTTACGGAGATTAAAATTCAAAATGCCCGGCGCCTTCACTATTCACATAACACATAATTATCAAAATAATTTGTAACGAATGATGTTATTGAAAATTGATCCGAATGATAAAATATATCAGCCTAAAATGTAAAAAAAT
>JARJDT010002111.1:0-10856 GCA_030264655.1 Leptusa sp. GC000079
ACGCACAATGGACGCGCACTACCCATGGGACCAAAATGTTCATCCTCCGAATTATTCAAATCGAAATAAAATTAAATTTTGTTCAGTTTACGCACTTGATTTGAACTTTGAACCATTTAAAGGGGTGGAAGTGAGATGCTCTGTGAAGGGCGGCTATCTGATCTCAGGATCCGCCGATTAAAATGCTAATTAAAAGGCAGACGCTCGGAAGTTTGCGAAATAAAATATGAAATGAAAAATCTGAGCCTCGCCGAGCTTAATGAGAGGAGAAACATTTACTTCCACTGTTATTGCCCCAACTCAAAGCTCAAGACTTTTCTTCTTATAAGCTCCACCAGCAGGTAAAGCAAACTTTTCGAATATTACGTTATTTTCAAGATAAGAGATAAGCAACGTCAAAAAAACTAAACTAATGTTGAACGTTAAATAGAGTTTTATCTTGTTTTGCAAGAATTCTTGTCTTGATTTCGAAAAAATCGAGACAAGATCAAGAAATATCGAGAAACATCAAGAAATATCAAGAAATTTTAAGAAACATTAAGAAAATAAATAAAAAAATGCGAGTCAAGAGACTCAAATTTCTTGTCTCGATATCTCAAGACAAGACAAGAAACTTAACTAATGTTGAACGTTGAATAGAGTTTCATCTTGTTCTTGATAATTCAAGAATTCATGTCTTGATTTCGAAAAAAATCGAGATAAGATCAAGAAATGTCGAGAAACATCAAGAAATATCGAGAAATTTCAAGAAACATAAAAAAAATAAATAAAAAAAAGCCGAGTCGAGAAATTCAAATTTCTTGTCTTGATATCTCAAGACTAAACAAGAAATCCAATTCAACGCTGAAGGAATAATTAGATATTTCGTAATAAATAAATAGCTCAAGACAGTTAGCTTCTGGGTAGATTTCGAAGTTTGGTATAGTTTGGTAGTTTCCTCTTCTCGACAGCATATCTTCGGCGAGCCGCATCCACAGGTATAATTAATTTGGTTGTTGAGGAATGCAGAGCACACGTCACGCCCGCTGGCCTAGCCTCTTATTGCTGCTTCCCAATCTGAACTTAACATAAAGATAGCAGCTTGGTCCAAAGTTGCTCTGCTCGCAGCTAGCGCACGGCTATAACGATTTGATCTAATGGGCGAAATGCAGCACAACAGCTCACAAAGAGCCTGATTGCATTGGGTGTGGTGCCCGGCAACCATCAACGCATGGCGCTTTCTAACTCCACAGTGCTCCACACTCCACAGTCAAAGAGCGGTTGGCACTGGATGGCTTGTTGTTGGTTCTTGCGATCGTTGTTAGATTCTTACTTTCAAGCGCACAACTCGTTCTTGGTGCAGTTTGGTTTGTTGATCGGTGAGTGGCTTTGCGTTTTTTGGCCTCGTTTAAATCGTATCACTTCTTCTTGCTTGTACTCAAAAGTGGCAGCAAGCAGTAAATTTATAAATAAGTAATGAAAGAGCTCTAGATTTCTACATCATCAAGCATTTGCTCATTCACTCAATTCATTGTGCGCGTTCTTTTAATAATAAAAACCGTTCGGGCAAGAAGCACACCAGTTTATACAGGGTGTCTGTTATAAACTGTCTTTGACTTAAATTGCGCCTCTTATGCCACAAACATCAACAAGTTGTGTGAATAGTAACCAGAGGTCTCTACTTTCGACTTTAACTTATGAAAAAAAATTAGCAAAATTGTCTGCAATTTTGTAAATCATAAATTAAACAGTTTGAAAATTGATTATATATGCAACCCAAAGCGCATAAAGTAATAAATAATGCAATATGAGGCATCCGTTTAGTTAAATGTCAATAGGGACGGTTATTAGCAGACACCCTGTATATAAGATGCAGATAAAGAATATTCTCGAATAAAATTTAAATTGCACAGCTCTACATTCACTTCCTGCCTCTACTGTGTATTAAGCATAATGCGATTTCTCTCATTAGTCATTAGTATGTGCTTCTACTTGTGAATTTATCGAGTTTTGTCACATCGGACATCTTTTTGAGTACATTAAATATTGAGTATTTGAAATATGGACGAAATTTAGTCGCAGCACGGATGAGCTGTGAGTAAATTTCACGTGAAATTGACGACGCCAGCCATCGATCAAAAATGTATTATTAGATAAAAGTAATAAATCAACCTTCGTCATCTTCTTCAAGCAGCCAGCCTTATCGTCTCGTGCATGTCGTTTCGCATTTCGCAAAAAATGTCGCGCCCCATAAATTGCTAATTTTATTTTATTACACGCCAAAGACAAAGAGACACTACGCGGATGAAATGAAAATGATGCGCAAAGTAAATACTTGTTTTGTTTCGTTTAATAATTTGCGCAGCTACAGTTTTCCTAGGCGAATATTGCAGGCGGCAAGATGTTGAGGTCTATAAAACCGCCCCCACCATTTCGGTGGCGGGCATCTCACGTAGTCACTTTTTAAGATTTGTACGTTTTTATTGTCTTTTTGCTTTTCGCTTGTGTTTTATGTCTGCCCCCAGTGGCCGCCGCCGCGCAATTATCTCTCAGCTAACTGCCGCCGCCCCATGGACAGGCAAATGGGCTGCACCCACCGACCAGCCGTATACTTTTGGGTTTTAGCTTTATCTCGCATGCACAAAATGAGCTCGTCTTATCAATTTTATGCCTGTTTAGTTTCCTGTGATTTTCTCCTCCATCTTTTTTCTGCATGTCGACTATGTCGATATGTTTATTCTTACTGCAAAAAGATAACGAAACACGTCCGGTTTCTCGTTTCATATTCGTGTTCATTTCACTCATTTCGTATCGCTAAGTATCGTTTTTATACGGTGTTTTTTTTATCAGTTAACTCATATAAGCACCATTATACTGGACGTTTATAGTATACAGGGTGTTTCAAAACTTTTATTTTTGCAAACGCGTCAAATTCATGCCGCTACAATTTTTTTAGAAACACCCTGTATCAAGTAATATAAACGTGATAGAGTGACGAACACCCTGTATGATTTGCATCTTAATAAGCCTACTTAGCATAATAATAGAGTAGAGAATTATCACACGCGTATACAATGCTTCGTGTAACATTATGCATTGCATATGATGACGTTGAGCGAAACCACAGAGTCAAAGAAGTTATACCAGCAAAGAAACAACTCGGAATATTCCAATCGGCAATTGCAACTTCTCCAACTCCAGTTTTTAATTTGTTTGCATTGTAATAAAAGTCTTCTTCTCTTAGTGCTAGTGCTACTTGCTAGTGCGGTTTGGTTCAGAGTTTTAATTTTATTTCCTCTGCGATGGTAGATGGCAAAAAGTAAAACGAACGACTTTTTAACGAGATCATATTTCAGTGAGTTCTAGTTTCTTTCTGTTTTTTTTGCCCGCCAAGAATCGCTCCGTTTGCTTGTTTTGTTTTCGCGCTGCGGATTTTTTCAAAACAATTATTTTCTTTCTCCGAGGTGTAAAACTGTTAATGATTTGCATTAACAAGACAAGGCTGTCATGTACACGCTTAAAAAAATTCGAATATGATAAGGGCCCTCAGGTGTCACACTCAGTCGACGATAAGAGACAATCGGAAATGAGTAATGAACGCAATGACAAATGGTTCTAATGAGTTTAAAGTTGCAGATAGCTAATGAATACGCGTGCGATACGACAAGACACGAAGATTAAAATCCATTTAATGCTTTTTTCGAACACTTAGTAAACGCGGTTTACTTTTTGGAGCATTGATTTCGTCTGCGCTCTTGAGGCAATACTTTTGTCGTCTTGCGGTCGGCTCGTAAAGTCGCTTTAGACCGGGGGCTGGATGTTTGGTGTAATAATGTTATCATGAGTCGAGCCATAGCCCACCCACCCATATCGATAGCATCAACTTCGATCCGGTCACGACTTTCCAACGGACTTTAACCGCAAGCACACTTTATACTCGTCGTTTTTTCGAAACTTTTTTTTTATTTTCAACCAACTCGTATGGAAAGTTCAATTTTCCCGGCTCTCAGCGAACAACAAATGACAAAACACAAAACTAAACGTCTGCTCAATAGGTGTCGCTTTATCAAATTATTGATTTTTTAAGCGACATCTGTCAATACACTTTCAAACTTGCATACTACTGAACAACAACAATAAACAACATAACCAAAATGTGTTTGATATTTGTGGTTCATACAGGATTGTCGTGATTTTAAAGTTTTCGTTGTTGTTATTAAAGGACTGTGTAAAGATTACAACTGTCGCATAACATTGACAATGTGAACGGACACTGGGAATAAACAGTGTTCATACGCAAAAGTAGTGCAAACACATAGATGCCCGAACGGCGTTTCGCTCGCGGCAAACGGGCGATAAAACGGAAACGTTGCGGAAATGTTAAAAGCGCGACGACGGTCTCTTTACGCTCTTTACATTGTCGTTTATGCCAGCGACGTTACACAACAACGTAATTCTGGAAGTCTAAGCGCAACTAACTTGCATCAATAAAACGCGAAACAATGTTTTAGCATCACGCATCGCGCATTCATTGTGATGATTCATTAAAATTGAATTATAAAATTCCTCATTGATTACTAAGTTGAGCATTGAGAATTTTTTTAACCTTGAATTATTATGGTAATTTTATGGTAAAAATGTTAAGGCAAAGATTATAAAGTCATCAAGAGCAAACATGAATTTTTGAAATTTGTGTATTTTTTGTATTTTAGTTGTTTTTTTTATAAAGTCATAATTTTAATTGCTGGTTGATTAAGTTTTTAACGTAAAATTTGTAATGGGCTTTTATTTATGACGTTTAATTACAGAGCTGTTTCGTCTCTCTATTATTATTCGAATAGTTTGCATTTGATTATAATTTTACAAGGTGATTTACGTGACCGCGCGCAATTTATCATTAGCTTTCCGTTTTCGTTTGGCGTTGTGCGTGAAAGTGCTTTCCACACGTGCTCCGTTTGCTTGAGCATTTCCTTCGAATTTTTATCGCCGCGGCAACATTTTTCGCCTGCTGTGCGCCTTTCATACTCTACTTACTTGCATTCTCCCGCGTGTGTGCGATTATGTGATTATTATTATATCATAATTGTTATAATTATGCACACACCACATGAGTTTCGTTATGAAATATTTTAAATTTCATCATCAACGTAGAAGGTAGAAGATGCCACACTTACCTGAAACAATAAAAACAAAATTATTAGTTTATTAAAAAAAATTTTTTTTTTGGGTTAAAAAAAATTGAGCTTTGACAATTTAACAATTAAGAATTTTACTCAACTCGCCAACAAACGCAAAGCACATCAAGCATAAAGAATATCAAGATTGTGATGTAATTAAATCTTTCCTTTTATGCGTATTGTTTGTTTGATGTATTTTTATGTAACCTTTTTATCTGGCAACAGCGCATTTCTTTCTTTTATTTCGTTCTTTTTATTAGCTCATGAAGTAAATGTGTTGTTTTCTTGCTTCATATTTCAACTTCTCATTATGAGTTTGCGACATCAGACAATGCGAATGAGAGGAATGCGATTATTAATTGTCACTTTTTGTTTTGTGCTTAATTAATTATTGTCATAGAGAACGGGTATAAAATATTTCATGTGAAATAATTAAATTAAATAAGGTTAAAATCAAAAGTCCTTTTTGGTCCTAAAAAAAAACTTTTGTTCGTGAATTTGATGTGCAAGTTATCCTTGAAAACATCGCACTTTGAACTCGCCGGATACGGGATTAAACAGCTCCTTGATGTCCTTGAAGTCCTTGCGAATGTGAAACATAACGTCGTTTATTATTATTACATTATCTCTCCAGTTACGCGTCAGGACTACCGGCACACTCCTTGCTCGCTCCTTGTGTGCAAATTTCCATGTCAATTATCCTTCGAGCCTTCAAAATAGCCCCGTTCACAACATAAATATGAGCGGATCAAGGATGTTGACACAATGAAAACACGCATGTAACATGTTAAGTGTCGCGTTTTTTTTTTCTAGAGGTCCTTTTCGTCCTTAAACATTACAAAATGTTGGTCGAGCTTTATTAAGGCAGTTAAAGTGTGGTGTTTCACCCCCTCGTCAACCGCGCTGGGGTTGAAATAACGTGCACGCCGTAATTACCAACGAGAGGACAATTTAATGCTACTATAAAGGATTTATAATAACCAATAGACGAGGCAATAATAAAGCGATAAAGCAGCTTGGAGCACGCGCGCTTCATATACGCAATGCATTCTAGGCCGAGATGGAAGCTGAAAAGGTGAGGCCAACGCAGCAGCGTAATGTTTAAAAGGCTAACATAACGGTATCAACGTGTATGCTTGATGATGAGGACGCGAACTAATAAATTGAAACTTACGCCATCTTCGCCTCTGCGCGTAACGTAACGGTACAAGCAAATTATGTCTTTGCAACTCTGCAACATATTCGATTTCTTCGTCCAGATTTTCGAATAACTCTTATTAAAGTCATCAAATGTACGTTCGTTGATAATTTTTTCTCCGTTTCTCTGTTTTAGACTACTTCTACTTGTTTGTTGTTCGTGAAGGCTCAGCACCAGCGGCGAGGCTTCTATATTCAATTATTCACCAGTTATATTCAACGTTCGTCTTGTCTCGCAGATAAACCGACAAAGTCTTGCAGTCGCGCTGTTTGCATCAGTTTGCGTCTGTTGAGATGCGTTTGCAACACTAGGTGTTTATTCAAATGACAGTTGCAGACACAGGACATGTTTTGGCTCAGATTTTCTCATATAGAATGCGCAAACGTACATTTGCTTATTTATTCATACAAAACAAAGTTTATATTCTTTAGATTTTCCGCACATCACATGCATGGATTTTGTCTACATGTTTTCATGCTTTTTGAGCTTTGTCGCGCAGTTTTGCGTTTTACAACTTACGACTTTGTTCTAAAAACGGTTATGTTTACATTTAGGCAAGTTTGAGAAAGTTCCACATAGGTGGAGCTACTTTCATTTAGGTTTTTTATTTCTTTCGAACGAAAATTTAAACTTTTATTTGTGACCCTAATAAAAGACAGGATCACAAATTCTCAAAATCCAGGATTTCAGGATCAACCCCTTATCTCTTATCCTTGTGCACCTTAATGTCCTTAACATGCATTTTCGCATACAGACGTTTCGATAGTTAAGTTTATACGAAAAATTAGTTGCCTATGGTTAGCATTTTAACCAGTGTCAAACACCCTGTATAGATATTTAAACTTTTTTTTTGCCTGTGCGCTCTGGTTGGCAACTTTATGTGCATGTGTGCGATTGCGAAGTGATGTCGTTTGGTCCTTTCCATATCTGCACTTGGCTTGCATGCGGTTATTTGCATTCGCATTTGTGCATCTGCGTCTTATCTCTAGACCTAGACCAATTCCTCTATTCGCATATGCAAATGCAGTGCACTTGAGCATACTTGCATGTTGATGTTGGCAAAACTTTCAATATTTACCCGAAAGCTAATTACACCTAATTAACCACTTGCAAAATAAAACTTTCATCTTTTGCATTCGATTCGCTTCGTTTTGGGTTTGCATATCATTAAATTTACATAAATTAAATATTAGTCATCATGGAAACTAAGTTGACACGCATTATAAGTTGATTTGATGCTTTTTTCCTCTCTTTGAAAAATGCTAACTTTGCTACATGGACCATTTAGATATCGTTTTATTTATTTTTAGTATAAGCAAAAATTCAAATGTATAAACTGATTTGTAGCAGAAAAACCAGGATCGGCTTGAGGTGTTTATTTATTTAGAAAATTCAAAAATATAAAAAAGTTAGTAAATAGTCGATTTTTATGCTAGACACAAAAATTTCATTTCAATGCCGCTAGTCATAAAAGTACTTCAAAGTATGCGCATTGAAATACAACTGGGCCTACTTCTAGGTAGAAAATTTTCTTTAGTTAAATCCGGCCCTGTGCGAATCTTATCGTTTCTATCGCAAACAAACAGCCAAAGCTCGAAATATTCACATTTTTTTTGCAATACTTTGCAGAAGAATGCGAGCTTCTTATTCGAATATATCGTAAGTACATAAAAACTGTCGCATTAAATTTTTTATTTATCTCGACTATTTCGATTTCGAATACAAAATGATTCGCTTTACATATGATACGCAGCAAATGGCGAATGTGCGTGTCAGGTTCGGGTTTTTATTATCTGCTCTTTAATATTTTTTCCACGAATGTGACATTTGAAAGTGGGATTTTCGTCGCCGAGACATTAATATACCGATAGAGAACGCGAAAGTTATCTCACACTCCTCGTGGATGGTCGCTGGCGACTCGGCGAGTAATCTAATTTCCCCAGCAGCAAACCACCAGAGGCGCTTTTCAATGTGTCAACAATAATAATAATCGACAGGTTGCTTGCGTCGAAAAAAGTCTAAGCAAAGCAGGAAAAGTTGGCGAGAATTGTTTGCGAAAGCGACAGGTTTCGTCGAAACTTTGGGGAATTTTATCACAGGGGTGAGAGAAAATCAAAAATTGTTTTTTCTCAGCTTTTCCAATACGGAAAAATAAATTAAAACAAGTTGCGTTCGGCGTTTCCCCTGCGTGAAACTTGGACAAGTTTAAGTCGTTGCAAACAATTCTTATTCAACAGTTATCAACACACCACGTGTAAACGTGTGTAAAGTGCTCCATTTGCATCGCATTTTGTTTGTCGACAACGGCGGCAACATATACTCATGCATAAATTGCCCGAAACAATTTAACTTTTTCGATGAGTTTTCCAACATTTTCTTTAGTGTTTCCCGTTTTCCAAATAGCAAATAATGCCAACAATGCCAACAAATTGCTTTTCCTTTTGGTTTTGCTTTTGCTGTGTGTGCATCAATTCGTATATGATTTTAATTTTCCGGTTAAAATGGATGCAGCATTGGCAGATGTGCACCGCGCTTGCACCATCAGCAACAAGACAAATGGTTGGCAATGATGAAAGTGTGAACACGGATTCGTCGAAATTTCAATTTATCAACATTTCTTCTCTAATACGTTCGATTCGTTTCAGGCGGGCGGGAGACTCTTCATTTTGTATATCTTTATAAATACACACACACAGCACACACGTGACACGAGGAAGAGATGAAGAGCACGCTGCCATATTTCTCCGGCAGCATCCATCAATCTTCGCGCTCGTTTCTCGAATGCGCTCGCATTGATTGCGCTTCGAATCTTTTCATCTTTTTCGGTTTAAACCCCACAGAATTCACAGTAATAAATAGGAAATATCGCTTTAGGCAGGGCCGTTTTACCATTAGGTATACAAAAACCCTTAATATTTTGTAAATATGAAAAAATTAAAATAAAAAATAAACTGACAAGTGAAAACAAAAATTTTGGGTTTCGCAAGACAAGAATGTCTTGATCTCGATATTTCTTGCTATTTCTCGATATTTATCGTTGTTTTTCGATATTTCTTGATGATTTTCGTTATTTTACGATATTTCTTGAAATTTCTCGATGTTTCTTGATATTTTAGTTATTTCAAGATATTTCTTGAAATTTCTCGATTTTCTCGCTATTTCATGTCTAATTTCTTGAAAAACTTATAAATATTAATAATTGATTTTTACATGCCGAATCTCATCTTGATATTGTCTCAAATTTTGTCGAAAGCAAGACAAGAATACAAATATTGTCAAAATGTTTAATACTTTTGGACATTTATTAATCGCAACCCCGAAAATGTGCACCTTAAAGCGGCCCTGCTTGTAGATTTATACAGGAAAAAAACTCGCCGTAAATTGGTTATACACTTTTATACGTTTTAGTTTAGTGAAAATATAGTGCAGACACGGATACGACGCGATACAAACAAGATGAAATAGTTTGCCAAACTTTAGAAATTTCGCCGGAGACTATTCATCATATTCAATTTGGAATTCCTTGATAGACTCAACTTTTTTCTTCCTTGTTGTTGGCGAGAATTTATTTTTGAAGTAATATTTTCGTGCGCTTCGCAAAAGATAAAAAGCATAAAAAAATAAAACACGTGGTGGTGGGGGCAGAAACAGAAATTGGAAGCCGCGCGGCACAAAAGGGCTTTTTAAGTAGTTCCCAGAAGGCATGTTCCATACTTTTATCCTTTTATCCCGTCCTTATGGTTTCCTTATTCGGGCCGCGCTGCAAGAACAAGCGGGTCTCTCTCATGTCGGATGTCGGATATTAGTCGGGGACTTGTTACACGAGAGTGTCAGGCCTCGTTTCGAGGATCGCTCATTGTCCTTGCGTGCGTTGTTGTTTTTTTCAACACGCGCCTAAACAGCGCACGTAAATGATTGTCAACTCGCAACTCGCAAGACAAGACGAACACAATCTGGGAAAAAAACACAAACAGAAACGAGATTTAAATGCGGCCTGGGGAACCGTTTGCGTCCTTTTGGTATGCATAGAGTGAGATTAGAACATTACAAGTAAATTATGTGTTTTGCATGACAATTACAACTAAGCCATCGTGTGTTCGACGCCGTTGTTTACCGCATCCAATCGTCGTCTAGTTTTTCGTTTTACTCCCGATTTCTTCCCAATAAACGATAAGTCGATTGCGTGGGCGGCGATAAATTCGTGTTTATTATACTCTCTCGCTGCGTATTGTTTGTGCATGTATAGTTGAGATATAAGTCAAGGACCCGCTCGCGCATATTATTCATGTTAATGCCTTGCATACGTGCTCGCGCAAATTGCTAGTAGAAATCGACGTCGACTTGTTTTGTATTGCGATTTAATACATTTTGTTTTGTTCATATGTAGGTTTGTTTGTACCGCATGTAATTTTAAAAACAGCCCATAACATTTATTAAATGAATTATTTTAATAAATTCCAAATTTATTGTTTTTTCAAAATTTAAATTTTAATTACAGACTA
>JARJDT010002126.1:0-10953 GCA_030264655.1 Leptusa sp. GC000079
GTTAACACATCAGCTTAAACTAAACTAAAGTTGCGAAGTCTATTTTTATTGTCATCAAGTCCATTCTAAATAAGTTAAGGACGAAGGACTAAAAACAAGCACTAGAAATCACCAACAAAATTGTGTGTTGCAGGGCTTGCCCAAAATAAAATATATAAATAGATTTATTTAAATAGAACTATTTAAATAGTTTTAACTATTTTCGCGCAAATACCTATTTTCTAATTTCGTTTCTCCTTCAAATTTCTTCATTTAGATGTTTTTAAAAAATGTATTTTTTTATTTTTCATTATACTTAAGATTTTTATTTTGAAACTATTTTTATTTGACCTGAAAATAGATTGTTGAATGAAGAAATTCAATTTTATATTTTAAAATATTTTTTATAAATAGCAATCTATTTTGTATTTTCTATTTAAATAGTTATCCAGACTATTTTGGAAAGCCCTGGTGTGTTAAAGGTTTGTTGATGGGTGATGTTATCAAGTTGATGTATTAAATAAAAGAAATAAGTAAATCAAGAAAAAAAAGCTTAATGAAGTAAGAAAAAGCAAGGAATCGAGATTAGCTGAAAGGTTCGTATCGGATATTCGTTCATCAATAATGAATGAGTAGCCTAGTGAAGTCTCAATGAATAAACATCAAGTCAAGAAAGACATCAGGAAACGAAGAGCGAAGCGAGTAGCGGGAGGTTCAACAATGTTAAACCTATCTATTTAATGTATAGTTAATGAGGCGAGAACCGCAAGTGCCACAGCTTTATATCACGCTTAAAATCGCACATTCTAGTTTCAAAAATCAATAATTGAAATCTAAGTAAACAATTGTTTTACAGAGTATCAAGGAAGGATTTAAAGCGTAAAAAGTGACGCGGCAACGCCTTAAAGTTGTTAGCGCGAAAATGGCAGTTGTTGCCCGGCGCCTCCACTGTATCTCAGCCATGTAAATTGTAAGTAGCCGGCAAGCAGGCTATTTCTCAGCGTGTACAGTGTCGGGATAAAATGCTAATCTGCAATATCCACTTAGTCCTTGCTTCTTTCGCCACCGTAAAGGCCTCGGTTATTTCTTGCGCGTCTTTTTGTTCCAACTTATTCTCGAAAATTCTACAAGATGTTTTCATTTTGTTAAATTTAAACGCGCAAGCAAATATTTTCGCCGGTATGTAATAGGACATCCTGTAAGCGCTCGTATTTTACTCGTTTGCATTTCGGGACACGGAAAGGAAGCGCGCTGCAATAAAATATTACTCCAGGTGTAAAACAAGTAAAGCTTTCAACGTGTATCCCGTTCCACATTAATAAAATAAATTCGGGAGAATAGCAAAATAAGTTTCGTCTGAGATTGAATCGAAGGTGTTCGATTTCAGTCGACGAGTAGTTTAGCGAGAGCTTTTTAGTACGCAAAATTGTGTAAGGCAAAGGGCGGAAAATGAGAGGCTTAGAAACCCTTCAGCTATACAAAAATGCAGGAAGCAAACTAAAACTAAACAAGAAGGTCTTCAATCTAGGCGACCTATCCATGATGTAGAAGACGTGCTAGCTACTCGTTGACTTCTTTAGTTTCGAGCGGAAAACAAACGCGCTGATTCTCTGAGAAAATCTATTCGAAGACTCGATCCATCTATACCGGATGATTCATAAATAAAGTACCACTAAAAAAATTAAAATAGTTTTAGAATCCTCTTAGGTATTCAATTTAAATCTGCTCAAATCAAAGGAATTGATTTGTTTTCTTTTATATGGAATTTGTTGCGTCGTTTGGGGGACACCCTCTATGCTATGTGCTAACAACGCGCCCATTTTGCTTGTTCTGATGCGCTACGCTACCAGAAAATGTAGAGTAGAATCATGTACTCGAAAGTTGCGACTAGAACTTTTTCACCGCTTGTTTTCTTTCCAAGTCCCCTACGCGTTTCATCTCCAACTCTCCAACCAAACAAAGATACTTGCCAAGTAAACAATTAAAATAAATGTTTAAACGTTTTTTTGTTTTAATTTTAGAAAGTGTTTTCTTTCCATAGAGTTGTTTAACAAACCAACAAACAAACAAGGTAACAACACTTTATCGATTGAAATTGGAAAAAGTTTTACGTGCAAAAATATCGACAATAAATCTTAGAAAAGTTGCTTTTTGATCAAAAAACATCTCGTATATTTTGTGCAATGTATGAGCAAGGACGAAAACGCCCAAAATAGCAGAACATTACTTTTCCAAGTAAAATGTAGCTAATAGAAAATAACCTGAAAAACAAGCTGTATATTTAAAGTTTTTCTGATTGGGGGGTGAAAACCACCCCATGAGCTTTGACTTTTGAGAGATTACCATGACGAAATGCAAGTTTCGCGATGTTTTCGTAAATAAAATAAGAAATAAGCCACTTCAGGCGTAAATTTTCCAGATAAACCACCCCAAATCCGATACAGATCTATAGAAAGGGTGCCATGACTTATGTTGTGTTGCAGATGGTCGCAGGGACTGCTGTTCCATCAGGGCGCGGTGGATTGCGCCCGTGCTGCCTTGCTGCTGCCGCTCGGTATGTCGATACTGCACTGTCAGCCGGTGAATAAATGCTCGCTGGTGGAAACCGCCTTCCTCCTGCTCGTAACAGTGGCGACTGTAAATATGCTAACAACAGTCCTCAACGACTCGCCCGTTTTTCCCGAGGATGAAAACGACACGGACATCACGGACGCGCCGCTCCTGATGGACTCGCCGCAATGCGTCCTCTTCGGCACGTTTATGATTTGGTTCGCATCAATTACTATCAATTTAGGACCAACTTTTCTATCAGGTACTAATTTTTTCAAAACTGTTTTTCGATAATAAAAATGTTTTCAAACAAGTTTTTCGATAATAAAAATGTTTTCAAAAATATATTTCATTAACGAAACTGTTTTTGTGTAACAAAAAAGTTTTTCGATAATAAAAATGTTTTTAAAAATATTTATCGATAACAAAAATGTTTTACGATAATAAAAATGTGTTCAAATACCAATGTTTTTCCATAATAAAAATGTTTTCAAAAATATGTTTCAATAACAAAACTGTTTTTCGATAATAAAAATGTTTTCAAAAACATTTTTTATGTGATATTAGGTGCATTAGCAGCGCAAGGTGAACCTGGCCATCGAGCACCTTCGTGCCCGTTGATTCACGGCCCATTGCGACACTACATACTGAACGCACTGTGGATCGCCGTTAATTTGGTGTGCGTGGTGCTGACGCTTTTCCATCTCCGGAAGCTGCATCGGGATCTGACGAAGGCGAACGTGGAGGCGGTGCGCGTGGCCGGTCTGGTGACGACGCTTGTGAACGTCACAGGAGGCGCTGCACGACCCGGCACGCCAAACGCAAACGGCCAACGCGTAAGAAACCTCTTTTCAACATTTCTTAGTTTTCCGTCTAGCGACGAGATTTTCTTTTTTCAAGCGAAAAATCGATTAGGAAGAATACTTTTATCATTGGGAATATGCTAATTTTTAAATTGAACCGCGACTTTATCATTTTCAACCCTCAAGTCCTCAAGTGAAAGGCAGAAACCAATAATTCATTTCTAACCTTCTCGCGCTAAAGATGTCCTAAACTGTTCCTTTTTCTTATTAGAAAAAATATTTGAGTTAAAAAATGTTTAGTAAAAACACCCTGTATATTTTAAATGTGGACCAGAACGAATTCGGCTTGTGTCGCCTTAAAATGACAAATTCAAACGCGAATAATTAATTGTCACCGTCTCAGATTTGTATAAAGCCTCTTTCGTCCTTCCCTCTGCGCCTATTGAATAACCCAAAGCCAACTAGGATTTGGCGTGCAAGACAACGAAGGAAAGAAAGCCGGCAACAAAGTTACTAACGATTATTATCAGACTCGTCGTCGCACGCACAACGACTTGTAAGCATTGCAGACTGAGAGCGAGAGTGAACGAAAAACGTTTTATGGCTGCCATCGTTGTCAGTCAAGCACAGGACATCAAGGATATAATCATATCAGAAGGCAGCTGCGACGAACGAATAACAGAAACAGACAAATGTCACCAAGTCATCAAGATTATTATAATGACGGCATTAAAAGTTGCAAACGTCTAATCTGCGTCTAATTATAATCGAATCAAGTTAATTATCCTGCAGGATTCAAAATCACAACGTTCAATTCGTGCGCGAATAACGTAACGTTTGTTTCAAACATCAACTCAATTAATCTAAACTTGGACAAAGTTGGCCTTTTATGGTTGCACCGCAAGCAGGACGAAACAGTCCTTAAATTTCGAAACCAAACGACAATAGCGAGACCGCAAAATGGTTGCTTTGTCTATTCCATATTATGTACAATTTTCATGTTCATTATGAAATTTGCATCTTGCCAGCAATAAGTACGATCCTGGGCAGATTTTTATGCCATTTCTATTATCCTTATTTCATCCGGCTTTATAGGGCGGAACTAAATGAAATACCGGATTCAATTAATAGCGCGATAAGGACGAGTTTTACTGCTCGAGATTTATAGCATATGATTAAAAATTGGTCTTTGCACCACACGACTTCCTCATCAGCATCCCCACATGTTTTAGGCTGGCTTAATTTTTAAATAATTTAACTAATCCATAAAAGCGGAAATGGAAGTTGTAACAATTGGGAACTACCACATCTTGCGTTCTTCCGTTCGCGAAATTAATAATTGATTGACAAGTTTCCGGCCTGTCGCCTCCTTTATTATATCTTATCGCTATCGATCCAGAACCCAATCGTACAATATGCACGCTTCACATAACCGGAATTGCAAATTGCCACACTGAAATCTAAATAGTAAATTCTAGTTCTACCCTACTGACACCGTTCAAGTGACTTCGACTCAACCTCAGATAGTAAAACCTCATCCTTCGATGCTAAAGTCGTGAATATTCCATCAATAGCAAGCAAAGCGAATGCAAATAAGGACAGGAGTTAAAGCCAAGTTAAAGCGATGGTTTGGACACATATGTCATAAAAGCCTCATTTTTATTTTATTTAAATTTTGTTTTGAAACACTTTTGAATAACAAACTACTTGGAATAGTTGAACCTATGCAACTCGCCAATTAATTGCAATATGAGGACCAGTTAACTACTCGACATTCACTTACTTCGTTTCATCTTAAGTGACTTAAGTATGCAGCACAATATTATAATGGAAGTTTGATTGAAACTAAGTTCTCTACTTTCAAAATCCAACAATTATCCATTGAAAACATTTGGAATTTGGTTAAATGCTCCTAAGTTATAAAGTTATCAAGTTATGAAGACGGCAATTTGTTAAATTAAACTCTAACTTGCATATGCAACTTAATTCGACGTCATTTTCGTTTTAATTTACTAAAGTTACGTTAATTATTGTGCGGTTTCGTTCACTAATATAACTACACGACACACAGATGTAATGTAATGCATCAAAAAGTAATTAAACTGCTTTTTCGACGAGACATTCTCTCTTTTCATTTTTAATCATTTCCGTTGACAACTTTAATACCATCTAATGCCATGTGATATGATGATAGATAACGGCGTGATGACATGGCAATCATTCTTGCCCCATTTCCCACCCTCTTAAGAGTTGAAAATAACAATTTACTTTACATCGTGTCCTTGCTAAATTTCTATTTCCATTAACGTTAGCGCATCAATAAATAACTGAGATAAAATTTTCAAATACATGATATAAGCAGTCCTTGCATTTCCCAGCCAGTTAAAATAATGAACCCTTTGCGTTGGGTTTCCGGAACTCCCATAAGTGCGCGTTTCTTATGTCGTCTCGTCTTTGCCAACGTGCGAAAGGCGACGTTAAAAAATGAGGCATATTAAGCGATGCGACGTGCACGGCAGGACTAATATCTAATATTACAAACGCAGCTCGTGTGAATCAAACTGTCTGTGCGTCTTAGTCCTACTGCTTTCGCTACGTGTTTATGTGTACAACGAATTTCTCCGCTCGCGTTCTAGTAAATGTGAGATTTCGTTCGTCGCACAGATAAACCCTTAGAAATATGGGCTTTTCAGATTTTCTCAAAGAGTAAAAAAAGAACAATGCCAAAACGACAAAAGACTGATACAGAACGAAAGATTATGTAAGAACAAAAATCATCCCCTAAAGATAATCTGCAATAAAAGTAAAGCGCAAAGGGGATGAAAAGATGTCAGACTAATCGTGCAAAATCGTAAAATAGTAAAGGTTCACTCTAATCGAGAACGCGAGCACTTTTAATATAATTTCTTTGTTGGGGTTGGGGTGTTGCAGGCTTCCGGTGCAATGGAAGAGCACAGAAAAATGCGCGAATACTTGAACCGAATGGAGCGCGACGGCGTGCAGCGAGTGAAGATGTTTTTGGTCATAACGGCCGCGTACGTTCTGTTCTGGGGGCCGCTGTTCTTCGTCACGCTGGTCAACCATCCAATTATCGGAAACCAATTAGGACACGAGGTAAGTAAGACTTGCCAACTAATCACCGTAATGATATTTAAAGCAACGCTTTCAAAGCGCCGGCAAAAAAAAAACAAGAGACAGAAAGCAATAAAAGAAAACCCAGGATAGAAAAATTGCCGTTTGGCAAATAAATTGCAACAATTTGTAACGCTGCCAAAACAAAGAAATTGAAATAATTACATAAATTAATTCAAGTCACATCTTTCATTTTCGCATTTAGCATTACGGTTAATTTTTATTTTTTTAAATTCTAACCTTTCCAGTGACCACAGAATGTACCATTCTTCCAGTTTAACAATGACTGTTGCAAATATTATACTCCTAGCCGTTAGTGGTATAGTGAAATATCAAATATTTGTTTGTAGCCTTGTAGCTTATAAGTTTAACAATTCGATTTCCGGCAAATTTCCGCCCAAAATTTCCAAGTGCGAAACTGCATAACTTCGGAATATTAACTGACTATTATGGCGAGTTATGTCAACATAAAACTACCCTTATACCAAGTGTTCAAAGTTCATAGTTATTAATCAATATTCAACAAAAAAACGTTCAAAAAATACGTGTTAAAGGCCTAGCGTTCAACCTAACTAGATTGAAATTGGAATCAGAGAAAATGTCGAAAACGAAAAGACGTACACACAGAATCCGGGAAGCGGGAATAATAATGTTGGCCCGTTTCCTAGTAGGACGTTGGACTAGGACATCATAAATTATGCCGCCCCTTTCGACCCTACATCCCTTTGCCGCGATATGCATGCGAACATAGAAAACCACACAAACTAATCTCCGTTCACGTTGAGATTTTTGAAAAGTAGACGACAAAATCGCTGTGTTGCCAGATGCATTTCAAATGTATGATAGTTTCAATCAACTGTACTAACCAGAAAATATTTTAGTAAACTGCGTTCTGTTTTATAAAACTAACCCAGCCTACTTTAAAAAATCTCAATCGTGAACGGAGATTACATACAAACACCGTTCGCTTCGTGCCAGCACACATTAATAAATTTAATTAGAAGCGAAGCCAAATCTCTTCCCAAACTGTTACAGATAACCCTGCACATATCATACGTTCATGCGATCGTCAATCCGACGCTCTTCCTCACACTGCACCGCGGTCTGCGGCGAGCGGTGCTCGACCTGTGCTGCGGCTGGATGCCGCTGTGCCTGTGGCTGGGCACCCCGAGCGTCCCGCCGCCGCCGAACCCGCCACGCGCCGACATCTCATTGCTAAAAACACCGCTGCCGGCACCAGCGCAACCCGACAGCTCTATGGTAATTAAATATTATATGTAAGTGGTGTTGCACAAGACGGCATACTTCTTTCTAAATGTCGTACCGAAAATAAAACGATCACCGCATATCATAAACGATCATTAAAAAAATGTGATTTTGAAATGAACTCCTAGAAGTATTCATTCTTGGGGTGTTTTAGGGAGACGCCGATATGAATGGTCAACCGTGGTCGCCGTTGCGCACCCCTCTCAACGGCGGCGTCCGCATTCTATCGCACCCGAAACTGGAGCCGCTTGCGATGCCCGACGACGACGAGCCGCCCACGCCGCCGCCGCAAGTCGATCCGGACGCGCTGCTCCAGCACCAGCAGCAGTTGATCGAGCAGCAGCACCAGCAACTGTTGCAGCATCAGCAGCACCAGCAGCACATTATGCAGCAGCAGATGCACCAGCAGCAGCAGCTGCTCGCCCAGCAGCAGTTCCTCCACCAGCAGCATCAGATCCAGCAGCACAAGGCCATGGAGCAGCACATGAAGCAACAGCAGCAGGAAGAGCTGCATCGGCTGCAGCAGCAGCAGCAGCAACAGATCAAAGCGCTGCAGTCGCCCAGCAGGCAAGAGCAGCAGGTGCAGACCAATTTCTCCGATACCGACACGCCGATGTCGCCCGTCGAAAGCGACTGACACGAGTGGGACCGATCCACCAAGATTTAAGCGGCTTCGGTGGTGGATCGGCGATTAGATTAGAGCGGGAAGATACTCATTATAGAAATGGTGCTAGGACTTTTACTGTAGCGGTGTAGTTTAGTGACTTATTGGATATTGATATGAAATCTTCGGTAGATAGAACACTCACAATGTACGCAGTGTTGTGCGCAGATAAAGCTTATTTTATCTAGATAAAGATGAAAGATGGTTTTATCTGTCATTATCTCGATTAAGATAATAGATAACTTATATTTTATCTGGAAAAATGTCAAAAAGTCATAGTTGACCAGTTTTAGTCAGAAATTGTCTTCATCT
Organism: Leptusa sp. GC000079; assembly: GCA_030264655.1. NCBI lineage: Eukaryota > Metazoa > Arthropoda > Insecta > Coleoptera > Staphylinidae > Leptusa > Leptusa sp. GC000079. The sequence continues at coordinate 8,707 of JARJDT010002126.1, forward strand.
TTATCTGGAATATTGTGCAAGATAATTGAACAAATTATCTGGGATAAGATAAAAATGAAATTAGCTTTATCAAGATAAGAGTATCTAAATAAGGTACAGCACTGAATGTAATCGACATGTTTATATAATCGTCAACTCTCTACTGCCTATCTTAACTCCATTTACGATTGAGATTTTTTGTAAGTAGGCTGAGTTAGTGTTATAAAATAAAAAACTATTTTCAGGTTATGACAAATATTGCCAGAGATAATGTTTGCATTGTTGCCAAACTTATCTAAGATTTATCTAAAAATACTAAAGAAAATAATTACTTTAAATAATTAATTAAATTCGTGTTTCAATATTCAGGATTACCTACTACATTTTTTTCCGGAGCCTTCTTTTTAAAAATTTCAATCGTGAACGGAGAATATCTGTATCTTGCATAGGGCGCGTGCGTATTATACGAGAAGAAAAACTTATGAAAATCTTTTGTAAAAATTTAAATACATATACTTATTGTAAGTTTGTAAAAAGTCAATTACTCCACAAACTATTGCAACTAATGCAAACAACAATTTAAACTCATACGCGTATATTAAACATAAATATTGTATAAATATATTAGTCGATAAAAATTAGAAGTACTAGTCGATAATATCGCTGCAATCATTTCCCAACAAGAACAATGTACATAAACTTTTACTAATTAACACTAATATAAATACTCTAATATAACTTATTGGAATCTTACTGGTAGAAAATTTCACGAAAAAGACGACGAAGAAATAACTATGAAGCCTAATATACTGGAATTGACTAGTTTAAAACATCTATCAAGTAACCTAAAAACTATTATCTTATTAGTCACGCAATTACACAATTTATGAAGAAATTGTCATGTAAATAACTTGTAAAATACTTGTCTTTTTATTTGTCTCTATTTAATTTCTTTTGAAAATTGAATATTACTTGTAAGTAAGTATGCATAAAATAAGTGAAAAATGCGAAAACAAAATTGGTGTAAAGAAATTCTAAATTCTTCCATTATTAGTCGTACGACAAGCGGTTCATGCAAACCGCAGACGTGCAAAACTATTATTCTATACAATTACTTCATTATCTCATACAAAATAATCTAATTAATGCATTATAGATGCTTAAGAAGACTCTTACGTCCACAAATAAACGAAAAAAGCGGAACTAATCAAATTTAAAAAAATAACTAACTAAACTGAGTAAAAAAAATTGAACACCACGACGTTGACTTTGCAAATACAAAACACACCAAGAAATAATGCCAGTTAATTGCAATTTGAAATTAATTTATACTTGGTTTGCCAATTGCAATAATACTTAAATCGAAAATGCAACTATTTTTAAATATTAAAAAACAAACTAAAACTTAACTCAAATGTGCCTAAATAAACTGTTTGTAAATAAAAATTATATAAAGAAATATTAAAATAACTGAATTAAAAACACAATACGAAATAATCCTATAAAATACTATAAAGACGGTACTTAAACGAATAAAGCAGACTAATTAAAAAATTACATTCTATCGACACTATGTACGTATTAATCGAATTAAACAAGTCATTAAATTCAATTAGAGCTTTTAGCAATAATATTACTCTCATACTGATATAGTCTCTAAAAGCCTGAAGCTGAACTCATCATTATTTCACATGTTAATGAAGCATAATGATTAGAAAACGACGAGCGCGTTCGCGTTGACAAAAGAAAGATTAGATTATGAATTCTGAAATTTCAGCTTTCAGCGTACTAAAACACTAAAACGAGCGATAAAATGACTAATGAACTAATTGATCGTGTAGAGTTACAAATGTAAAAGGCACAAATTTAATTAAAATTACCGATTAACCATCAATTATAATTTAACAGTTGCGTAAATTTCACTGTTCATTTGAAGATTTCAACGAAACATATCAAACCTTATGTTTTATGTTAACGCACTTTAGATTCCATGCGCATTATGTTCATAATTATTGTGTTCATTAGACGTTAATTAATTTAAATTATAAGATTAGATTTTGTTAAAATTTAAAAAAATACAAGACATAAAACGAAATAAATAAATTGAAAAACTACACTGACCTGTTCAAAACCGCCCAAGATGTCCGTGGTGTCCATGGCTGAAGTCACCGCCAAGGTCCTTAAAGTCCTTCCTGTTAACTTGGCCAAAGTCTTCACCACACTGCTCTTGCCGCAACTTGCCGGACCAACCTATCATTTCCAAAAAAA
>JARJDT010002140.1:0-11302 GCA_030264655.1 Leptusa sp. GC000079
TGGCGGCCGTGCAAGAACAACGCAAGAAGTTCGACAAACTCAAGGAGAAGTTCTCACGCACCATCAATCGACAACTCAACAATTTGTTCATTCATTACGGTAACCATAAAGGCGAAGGTGAGCGCACTACCGATGGTCTCATCCTGCCGCAACACAGTGCTGTGCATAAAGAATTGACAATGTACACTGAGTTGATGCATTGGACGAAGGCAATGGACCGCATAGCATACCAACAGCTGCGCAAAGTCTACACGGATTCACTTGGGAAACTCTACGAGCGCGATTTGAAGCATTTGTTTGAAGCCGCCAAGGAGAAGATCGCCGTTGGTGGTGCGGTCACGACACCAACACGCAATACGACACTCTTGGGCCTCGACCGCGAACAATGGTCGTCGGAGACAGAGCCGCGCAATCGCCAACAGTACGATTCGACTTTGGAGCAGGTGCTTTCCTTATTGGAGCCTGTCTGCTTGCAGGAGCAACAATTTTGTGTGGGGTTCTTTCAGCTGGATGTCCTCAGTCCGGAAATTCAAATCCAGGGTGTTTCCGATAAAAAGGCCGAGAAGCAGATGAATGAAGATGTTAGGAATATGATGGGATCCCTGTTTCAAGGCCTCGAGGAAGAGTTGGTTAGTTTCATTGGGTACATTGAGAAACAGGACGCCTTTTATTGCATGTATGTGCTTGTACGACTCAATCAACATGTCATGTCCGCACAGAGCTCGTTCCTCAGCAACACGTTTGCGTCAGTCTTGATTCAGATCAAGCGATCACTTGATCGGTTCATGCAGACGCAGATACAGTCGATTCTTGACTTTAAAATGCGTAGCAAGGCCAAGTCGGGGATTTTACCGTATGTGGTCAACTTGGAGGAATTCGCACGAAATGCGGATGTGCTCTTGAAGAGTGAAAGACGCGCTGATTTGGAGAAATGGTATACGCGATTGGTGGACACTTTGATTGAGTCCATTGCAAGTCAGTCCAATGAGAGTTCTAAAGCTCCCTCGCAAGTTATCAAAATGGGTACAACGAAAAATGGAGATTAACAGCAAATGACATTTTTAACGTTTTGTGTAAAATTATTTGTAGAAAATTATCATCATTTGCATTCCCTGTTGTCACAACTGAAAATCTCTGTGTTAGACTCGCAACGGAAAGACGCCAAGCAACGTTACAATGACGCATTGGCTGCTTATGTCACTTTGTATTTTGGTAGACCATTGGAGAAACTTAATGTAAGTATTTTGTAAGAGTTGCCAAAATAGTTTTGAAAACTAATTTAAATAGAAAATATTCTAAAAATTCTATTTCAAACAAAAATATTTAAATAGTCCAAAATAGATAATGTTTGAGGCACTTAATAGATTTCGTTATAAGTATTTTGAAAATACATTCGAAAACTATGTTGACTCAAATACTTATGATGCAGTAATTTTGTTCCTTCAATTTCAAAAATAGTTTTTTTTTTAACTATTTGAAAATAGTTGACAAAATAGAAAAATCTATGTAAATGGTTCTATTTCTATTTAAATAGTTCTAATTTATTTTCGGCAAACCCTGGTATTTTGCCAATTCTTTCAGTAAATATTGTTTTTGTGCAGACTTTTTTTGATGGAGTTCAAGCGCGTGTTGCAAGTGGTGTTAAAGCATCTGAAGTCAGCTATCAGTTAGCTTTCAGCAAGCAGGAACTGCGAAAAGTAATTTTACAATATCCAGGAAGCACTGTAAGCTACTTAATTTTATTTTTTTTAATTGGTGATTGAATTGAGAACGAATGTTATAGGTAAAAAGAGGACTTGAATCTCTTTACAAAAAAGTTGAGAAGCACTTGAGTGAAGACAGCAACCTGTTGCAAGTGGTCTGGCGCGCAATGCAAGAAGAATTCATCCGACAATACAAAAACCTTGAGGATCTAATCCAGCAATGTTATCCGGGATCAATGATTGCTCTAGAATTTTCGATCAATGATATTCTAAACTTCTTTTCGGACATTGCACGATCACATTAATCCATCTCCAGGTGCAGGTAATGATTGCAAATGTTGTTTGGTGTATTCCCAAATGATCAAAGCACCTGCTACATGCACGTTGAGACTGCGTATCATTCCCATCTGTGGGATTTCCACACAATGATCCATTAGTGCTATCAATGGGGCCGGAATTCCAGATCTTTCATTACTACAATATAATTTTATTTAAAAATATACGGATTCAATGAAAAATTATTAAATTAGGTTTACCCTAGCAATAACAATGTCTTGCCGTCGAATTTGTAGTTTTCCAATGACACACTGTCTGAAGTTTGCTCCACGCCAACAAGTTTCCAACCATTTTCTTGACGTTTCTTAAGAAATTCCGGCAAGGCGTTCACTTTAACTTCATTAATGTTGAGCCAACGCTCACTAGACATACTTAAACTATTGAATTCTTTATTCTCCAGCGCTTTGATGTTGTCTATCGTAAGTGTACCGCCGAATATCTCACAAGTCCTTGAAAGTCCTCCCAAGTTGGCAGGACTCTCAATAAGTGAAGCAACAACAATGAGATTTGTTTTTGGGGTTGATTGCGAATACTCAAAGATATCTGGCCTTGGCGTAATTTTCTTTTGTATTTGTTTACTTTCATTTTCATCATCAACATCAAAAGTGATTTCTTCAACTTGCTTAGAATTTTCGCTCAAATATTTCGACCAAAAGTGTTTAATTTTGAAGTATTCCCATTCGTGTAGACAAACACCAGCAACCTCAGGAATGTAAGTGGTTACTATGTACATCAACTTTCTGTTATCTTTCCAAGGTTTTTCCCTGTTTATGATATCAAATACTTGAAAATCCATGTTTAAATTATCTCCAATTGTTGTTGTTGCGTTTAACGAAGAATCCGCAGCTTTATAAAGCGCGTCGTATTTTTTAAACTTGAAATTATTCCGGTGACGGTAGCAGATTTCCCGGATGAGTTTCTGGGCGAAGTAGCGCAACTTGAAATTTGACCCCATTGTCCAGACCAAGATTGTTTCGCACACTTTGTGACTAAATTCCGCATTGTCCTTCAGCAAGTCCAGGCCGTAGATGACCGGAATGAGGGCTGTTATTGTGGACGTGTGCTTGTGTGATGTGATTTCCAGCGTTTGCCAAATAATGTCCAATTCATCATTTTCTTTCAGAAGCTGTGCAAGTATGTACTGCATAAGGAGACGCACCGAATTCTGGTGGCTTTCTGCAGTAAAACTGTCGATGAGGAACGCCGTTAGTTGTTCTTTGTGAAGCGTAGTTAAATGTGGCAATAAGAACGCAAAGGCTTGCATAATGCGCAACTTTTGTAAATGTAACTAAAAATTTAAATATGTTGACTTTATTTTGTAATTATTCTAGTATTATACCTACTTACAGTTGAATCTGGAAAATAACGCTTGTTAAAGTTTTTCTTGTAGACGCTGAGTAAATAATTAACGGTTGCATTGGGTTTCTCTTTTTGTGTGCTTGTGTCAAACAATATGTCTTCCAAGGACCATTTGCGAATTTCAGCTGCACGGAAATAAGGACTGAAAATACAAATTTATGTTTATAAATGTATACAAGATCGTAAATCTCCTGTATTTATGATTGTAGTATACTATTATCTACGACTTTTCCAACTGTATTTTCTTTAAATTTCTTGATATTTCGAGAAATTTCTTGAAAAACTTAATCTTGTCTTATCTGGTATTATTAATTTCGATATTTGTCTGGATCTTGACGAAAATTCAAGAAGACTTCTTCAATTTCAAGAGTCTTGTGAAACCCTATATGTAATTCAGGATATATTAATTCAACAATAATCAATAGAAATTTAGTCTTTAATTGAATTTCAGCAATTGACACATCCTGAATTGCTGCTGGAAAATGTATAGAAAATTCGTGAATTAAAATTATAAAAATAATTCCAACTGATACAAATATGCAAAAATAATAATGTTGTGAGAAAAAAGTGTACTTTAATGACATTTGAACTCAATGAAATGCTTTTGCAACTTACCTAGATGTGTGCAGATTTAAATAAATCTCCGAACAAATTTCATACTCGGCTCGTTCATGCTTGCTCAAAATCCCATTAGGATACAAGAGAAATTCGTACATTGGGAAGAGTTTATAGTCAACATTTAAATATTTAAAGTACATCGTACTATAATAAATGACCAGATCACTTGCTGCACTATTAGCAACAGCAATCTCATGCAATCTCCTCAATAAAAACTCGAAAATTGTTGCGTCAATAGCTTTATAATTTAAAGCCACACTCCTAATCAGATATCGCACCGAATTTTCCACATCTTCCCTTGCTTTCAAATGAAACAGCCTGTTAAATCCAATCTCCACAAACTCCAAATGCTTCTTTTTAACATTTTCCAAAACAAAATCAAAGTTTCGATAGATCCTCACAACAACTGCATCACTCTGACTGTTGAAGAACTCAACGTAGACTTGCAGAATTCTTTCGAAATTGTTGATTCCGTAATTGGTTGGCACTTTGAGGAGCAAATTGACGAAATTGTACGCCAAACTTGGTGGCAATGCCGTCTTCTCATTTACTATTTTGTGTAGAAAATGGTTATAGACATTGTTGTAGTTGCTCTTCGTCATAAAGAATAAAATTTCGAACGCTAATGTTTGTTGATATGTGTTTGTTGTGTTCGAACAAAGAATGCCAATTGATTTGCTGATTAGATCGTAGCTTGGTTTGTCCATGTGACGAATCGAAAATGTTTCTTCGTTAGTTTCAAGTCTTTGCATGAGGTATTCTTGCAAATCGGTAGCTTTGATGAAGTACAGATAAGACATACGATCCAGAACAACGTGCGAATATTTCCTTTGCTTGAAATCATTGTACAGTCCTTTAGTAAATGTTGCATTGAGATCCTTTCGCTCAACAATTTCTTTGATGAAGTCAACTTTAATTTTTGTTTTTTCATTGCTAGTGCTTTCGTTGACGAGAAAACGTTTAATTTCGTTGATGAATTCATCAGTAACTATCAGTTTTCGTATGTTGATTAATTTAGTTGCGTATTTGTAATAAGTTTCATCCATCATGAATTCTATTATTATTTCCAGAAACTTTTCAATTGGAATCTTCTCGTTTGATTGATTAATTTCGCTTTTGATTTTGATGAATATTAAGTGCATAATTCCGTGTCGAATGTATTTATGTGGCACTTTCTTGCAATTTTTGATAATTTCTAATAATATTTTCGTATCTAATGGGCGCGTGAGGGCATTTTTATAAAATTGATAAAAAGCTATAGGATTCCAAGTAACTTCTAAACTATTCTTCATAAGTTCTAGATAATCATCGTCTGTTAAACCCGATGAATAAACGTTCAGTTTTTGAAAAACTAGTTTGCTTAGCTTTGAATCATCACTTTTGTTTAGCGTGGTAAAAAGCGATGCGAATTCGCAAGTCCGCTTGGAATTCATTATGTAAATAAGACCATAGTATCCAACTGCATTATGCGGATGACACAGTATCTTTTTGTAGATTAGTTGTACCCACACAGTAGGCAAATTTCCTAGTTTATTGAGGAGACCTAATGAAGGTTCAATCAAATGCAATTGTTTTTCGCGCACTACATCGATAAGAATACAGAAAGAATCGAAACTTTTGAATAAATTGAGTTTATTATCTTGATTAAAGTTCAGATAACTATTGGTAAAATTAGACTGATCTTTTAATATGTCTAGGGCTAACTTTAAGAGGAACATTGCAATCTTATATTTGTAGCCTTCACTTGCTACCAGTTCATTTAAAATTAGACTCCAAAAATTATCAAGTTTTAAAATATTTAAAAATGCATCTGAAGTTAAATATCTTGTAGGAAATGAACTTAAAAGCGACAAGTTTTGACTATCACTGCATTTCGCCCAAACTAACGAAATAGCTTCATCGCAGTAATTTAGAAATATTGGCAATACATTTATTACAAAGAATTTATATTCTTCCTTTTGTTCATTTTCATTACTACAAATATTTAAATAATTCTCTAGTAAATCAACGTGAATAAAGTCAGAATGTACTTCAATTAATATTTTCATTAGTTTCAAATTAATTATTGTTACTTGATGTTGGGTTTTCAAGTATTCATAAATTTGGTTAGCTTCAGTTTTGTCTACTTGTGATTGCAAAGCAAGTTCAAGCACTTTACAAGCTTGATCAATATTGTCATTAGTCAGTTTTTCAATGATAGGGTTCAATAAGAAATTTTGTTTGGGTTTTGAGCCATCTTCGACCGAATTTTGGTGGATTTTAAGTACTATGTAAAGTAGATGAAAATCGATTTGTGTTCTTACATGTTCCTCAATTGTCTGCAAGTTTATGTGTGAAAACAAGTGGGATAATTCACTGATTTCGAGAGGACCACTCATATTCAACATTTATTTTAGGAGGCCTAATATTTTCGAAAATTATTAAACGCAAAAAGAATCTAAGCTAACTCTAGGAACAATTTGCTTCAAATTTGCCTTTAGCTCACAACTTCGCTCACACATGCTCACAAAAAGTGGGGTTATGTCCCATATGTGACATGTGTGATGGGAAAAATTTAAATTTTTCTGTTTGCTGGATTTGCAACCAAAGTGAGTTTTTTCAGTTAGTCAGTCCGTTATTGGACTTTGTGTCCAGGCAAACACTTGCCAAATAATGGACTGACTGACTGAAAAACCAGCGATTTTCTACCGAGCCGCTTTGGAGTTTTCAAACGTACCTTTAAGAGAGCAGTTCACATCCTGGAATGTCCTGGAATATCCAAAAACCGCCATTTGTAATGCAACAGGCATATAAAAACTGCATTCAAAATAAATTGTTTATTTAAATTAAAGTTTAATAGTTTACAGATTTCAATCAATAGTAAAATTATGTACAAAATTGTCATCTTTTCCATTTTATAAAATTTAAAAAACCAAATGTTAAATCACATTACTGAATATTTGCTGACTAAAGCTACATGACAATCATCGCAAACACGCACCGGCTTCGCCGATGATGGCAAAGACATTGAGTTATCAGAGCACGGATTACAGAATATTTCGCCACAATAACGGCAATGATGCTAAAAACGAGAATAACATGTAGAAAATGCATAAACCACCTTTACCCTCACTTTACCTTTCGTCTCGTTAAATTGAATTCTTTAGTGCAAGACTTGCAATGTGTTGCGGTGGCGTCTTTCGCCCACGCTCCTTCCTGCCCTTTGACCTTACTATTGGAACTTTCCTCCTTGATGTCGGCCAATTCGAGTTTCGCCACACTTAACTGCTTGCCCAATTCCTCAAGTGTTTGGTCCTGTTCCAAGCTATGCTCTTTCAACGAATAATATTCTTCCTGCAATGTAGCATATTTCTGCCCGATCACTTTATACTGCGTCATTTCGTGGTTCAATTGCGATATTTTCTCGCGATCTTGTTGGATTGTTTCCTGTAGGGATTGCCGCCATTCGCGTTCCTGTTTCAAGTCGACTTCAACTGACGTTGCTTGTTCTTCGTTCTTACTCAGATGGAGATTTAATTGGCGTCGTTGTGCTTCGATTTCTTGTTTATCGGTTTCGCTCGCGAAATATCTACAAGGAATAAACATAATTCTACAAAATGAACGAAATAAAATAAAATTCTAAATAATGTTGAAATGTTGAAAATAAATCAAGGGGAAATAATGGGCAAACCACTAAGTTTAAATTCAATGAAAGATGACGAACGCAATGTAAATATAGGTTCATTTTATTTCATATTTCAAGCATTTTTGCTGCAAAAATATTAATTACAGCGCGATTGCTTAAATTAAGTTTAGTTTATGAGTCACTTAATAGATATTTAAGCTTTAACATAGATTGTTATTGTTACATTGAACTTGTAAATGTTTTATTTTATTTTTTAGTATGTTACAACAATAAGCTTCTTGAGTATTCATAACTTTCACACTATCAATATAATTATGGAAATTACAAATTACTTTGCCCAAGTCACTTCTCTCACTTTATATTGTGCGTTCAATGAAATATTGATTTGAGGTTCCAAAAAACAAAATCAATATTTTATTGAATGCACCATTGTATTCCCAGTTATTATGATTACACAATTTTTATAAAAAATTTCATATTTATTCATGGAAAATGCAATGTAAAACTGCTTCCCATAGTGATGGTTTGCCATCATTCGATCCCTCTTTTCATTTTCAACTAAAATTTTCACAAAAAATTTATTTTTTATGAAAATTTAATTACAGACAGATTGTTCAAAAATCATTCAATTATACAGGGTGTTTCGCCTTCGGAGCGAATAATAAAATGCCATATCTCGAAAACGGAAGCAAATTCAAGAAATTTTTATTTTTACCTGTAAGGCACTTCATTATTGACCTCAAATGCCGAAACATCCTGTATTCTTTCTTTTGTTCATTTTCATCGCTTCAAATATTTATTTAAAGGTGCTGTGCATTAAACGAACATTGATAAATTCAGAATAAATTTCAAGCAATATTTTCGTTTTAATCATCTTCGGAAAAAGTCAAATTTTAACTTACCTCTACGCATATTTTATTGTACCTTATTCTTTAATGTGTATTAATATGTATATTTAAACAATCTGTATGTATTGTATATTATTATAGAAAATAAACAACCGAGGTTTTTGAGATGGATAAGTAAGTTTAATCATGTTATCATTCATCACGCAACTACTTAGCAGGTATTGTTAATATGAATGAGTTAGTGTTATTGTGTTTTGGTTTTAATACTTTTAATTATTATTTTATTTATGGTATTAGTAATGTTTAGTTAGTTATAAGCTAATTGTTAACATGTAACATGTTAATTTTGTAATAAGCATTATTTTGACTTTGAATTGAAATGCAAACTGAATACGAACGAATACGTACTTATTCTCAAGTGTGACAATTGTATCTGTCATGGATAGCGTCTTCGATTCGAGTTTTTGTACCAATTCGGTTTTGTGTTTCAGCGAGCTCTCGCAATCCTGCAAATCGTAAATCATTCATAACATAACCAGTCTTCACTGTTCCTTTTACAGCGCCACATCTTCGATCTTAGAATTAAAACATAAGAGATAGAGACAAATATCAGCTATTCAACGAGGAATCTTGTGATTTCGACAAAAATTATGGTTTTGCAACAAGTGGCTCTATAGGTTGCTTGTTTAGCTGCAACTGCATATTTTGATTTTGATTTTGATTATTGCGAGGGGCGGGCGTTGGGGCCGTATGGTTTGGTAACGATAGCGGAACGAGCGGCCGCGGTCTATCGCTGGTTGGTGTGCGCTTCTTTTCCTGCGCTAGATGGTTGAATTTCTCTAAGTTGGTGAGAATCTTGCCGATCTGACCGGCTTTGGCTTGCAGTCGACTAACGACTTCGCCTTTCTGCGTTAATTCCATTTCGCATTCCTAGATATTTAAAACATTGTCATATTGAAAACATAATTCCTATACATCAAGTTTTTTAAAGAATGCAGTAGACGCCAATGTAATTCAAATTAGAGTTGCATCTTGTTCTTTTTCAAGAAATTAGACAAGAAATATCGTGAAATTCCAAGAAATATAAAGAAAATAAAAGCAAGAAGCAAAAATAAAGGCAAGAAGTTTAATTCTTGACGAGATGCAACTCTAACTCAAATGCAAATATTCAGGTCAAGTTGGCGAAATTACTGCAATTTAAAAAAAATTGAATTTACTTACAATTATTAATCAGTCTAAACAACAAACAAAATTCAGAAAAACAGAAATAAGTGCGACGTGTACCTGTAATTTTTTGTACATTTCCAAGTTAATTAATTTAATATCGTCGAGTTGTCTCCGTAACGAAATGATAGTATCCTGTTTTTCGTGGATATCCTTCTCGAGGAGCTTCATGGCGACTTCCATTTCGGCTTTCAAATCCATCTACAACATGAAATTAAATTTCTCCGCTTGTTTGCGCTTCATTTTTCTAACTTGTAATTGAAGTTCTTTATCAGCTTCAAGTCGCAACTTGCGCTCTTCTTCCAATCGCTGCTTCAATTCAGTGACATCACCATGTGCCTCCGCCAACGAAGCTGACGATTCGGTCGATTCAGACAAGACGCTGATCTTCATACACTTCTCAGGCACTTGCTCACCGGCGCGAAGTCGCTTGTTCTCTTCAAACAACCCTGATAGATTGTTCTTGGCTATGGCAAGATCTTCCTTCATTAGTGCGTTAGTTGTTGTGAGAGATTCGACCTTATTTTGTAAGTTTGTAACAGTAGCACTGAAATAACGCGCTATGAATACAAAGACCTTGTTTGTTAAGACTTGTAATGCGCACAAGACCAGATTACTATTGGTCTTGTCTCGAATCTCGACATTTTTCGAGATTAAGATCGAGATCAATATGATTTTTTTAAGTCGAGATAAATATCGAGATGGACTTGAAAAATCTTGGCGAGACGAGAATTCTTTGGCGAGATCTTCATCTCCACGTTACCGCGTGAAAGTGGGAAAATCTTCAACTGGTAGATTTAATTATGTCCTAATCACAATTTTATCTTATCACGTAGACAATTTTTCACTTCCACGTGTTAAAGTTATACAAAAATTCCGCTAATTGTACATGTACAGTACCTATTATACCAAGATCTCGTCAAGACTCAAGACCAAGACCAAGATCTACAAATTAATTCTTGTCATTCGCGAGATAAATATTAAATTTATAATATCTTGTCGAGACAAGATCAAGATTGAGTAATATCGATCTCGTCTCGTCTTGCGCGCATCACAAGTTAAGAGCGAAGAAGAAATACTTTAAATGTCGATTCAATTCTTCGATATAGTTCTTCTGGTCTAACACCGTGGTCATATTGTTATCACTCTCATCGTCGTTGCCCGGCTCCGCCACCTGATGCGAGGAGCGCAGATAGAGCGAAAAGTCGATAACGCCTTGCGGACAGTCCAAATCTTCTTCCTTGACACATAGGTTGCAATCGATTACGTTCAAACCGACCAGGAGACCAATAATGATGATCGCTTCGTCGCTGAGCATCAATGCGTCTGGTTCGAAGTACTCGACGAGTGCTTCGTCTTTGTGGTCGATGAGGACTTTGAGATAATCGGCGAGCTTCTTTTGCATTAGAGCGAGTCGCAGCCACGCTCTTGCTCGTCCCATGTGGGTACTAAAATTTGGGGTTTCGTATTTTTGCACGGTTTATTTAAAAGTGCGGACTTCAAGACTTTAGACCAAGACCAAAATTAAAACCTATTATACAGGGTGTTTCAGACTTCAATGCGAATAGTGAAATGCTATATGCAAAGTC
>JARJDT010002142.1:0-16341 GCA_030264655.1 Leptusa sp. GC000079
ATCGGATCTCCAATTAAGAGCATCTTTGCACTGTCAAATTTTGAACTTGATATCTTTTATAGTTTCTGAGAAATGCTCTCTGTGATAGCGAAACCGCCATTGAAACCGCCCCCTTAATGTGTTTTTATTCGAATGAGTACTTACGTCTACATTGGAATTTATTCGACGGACATATAATTTTCATGTTTAGATGCAATTTCGATTGGACAGCGACAGAGTAAACATTTAATACTCGCCACTTCACCTGTTTTTTAAGCCCGAGAGAATAAACGAACGCGCCGGCAACGCGGCAACCAATTATCGTAAACGCTCGATGTAATTGTGGATGCGCGCCACCAGTTTGTTACAATTATTCTTCGCCTTATTTATCCATCGTGATTATCATAATTTAGATAATGCTTTTTGAACGGGCATCATACACAGAATGTTGAATGGAACAAAAATACGCATCAGCGTTATGATGTATGTCGGCCTATAAAAGGCGCTCATTATGGGACGTGTCCGCAATCAATTTCGGTAATATATTTTATACAAAATTATCCCTTTTTGATGTACACTCAATTCAATTATGAAATGATGTGCTGGCGTTTTACATGATGAGAATTAACTTTGTATGTAATGCAATTACACTACTGTACACCATAAGCTTGTTAAAATTAACAAGAAAATTTTTATAGAAAAACCTGGAGCAAAATATGGGATAGGACGGGTGATGAGTTTGAACCAATCCGATCTGATTTTGCATATTGTACTTACTTACAAAAGGGTTAGCTAATTATACCAACACTTAAAGCTATAATAATAAACGTGCCATTTGCATTCGCTAATAAACGAAATATGCATGAAATGAGATAGCAATAACTCTAGCCGAGAAACTAACCAAGATTTATGTGAATTTGCATTGCTTTTATAAATTAGTTTGGCGATAATTAAAATACATTATTATCTTGCTATAACAGTAGAGTATTTAGTATTAGACGTTAAACAAAGTTAATTTTATTGCTAAAAATATTAAAGCACTAATGAATTTACCATTTATAATTTTTGATTACATGTAGCATGTAATGTATAGAATGTTTCCCAAATTTATAAATTTTGTATTTTTCGTTCCAAAAATATGCAATTTTTACTCGTTTTCGTTTAGGCTTATCTACTACTTATATCAAAATATCAATTTTCTACGATCATAGGTGAAAACGACACATTATTGACAATTTACTACTTGTGAAAACGGCTCATGACCTCTTCATGCCTCATGAGTTTGACATTTCAGTGAAATACTAGGGAATTTTGATCAAAATTTCAAATTAAGTTGGCGACACTCAGTCACTTTACGTCCAGGTTGACGTCAAAATATTAACAGTTATAACCTCAAATGTTTAAAACAGCAAAAAAATCATGATAAATTCAGCTGGTATTAAGTCTACTTGCATTACTTACCCCAGCGTGTGCACTCAGTTGGCTCGCAAACTGTCGTAGAAAAAGTATATAGTACGTAACGCGTGTTGTCAAAGCATTACACACTCGCGAATATAAGCATGTAATGTAATATAATATTATATCAAAATTCGGAAACATGAACTTAAAAAAAGTCGTAAGTATGCAAGTCTTCGTTATCTTAAGTATAATTAAGTTGTGCATTTTGAAACATCATGCGAATATGTCGAAATAGCAAAAGTGTAACAAAGAAATCACAAAAATACATATGATTTTAGTTAACATTTTTTTTCGATGAGTTTATTTTTGAAAACAAAATCGATCGTGAATGGACAATACCCCACGTATAGGTATATGTATAAGTATCAGGAATATTCATTTGGACATATTGTTCTTATGTTCTTAAGTTCTTGATATTATTGATGAGGGTCGCGATTGGTCGATTACCAATAACAATAAGCAAACTTGAATCGAGCGACTTAATCAGATCCATTGATCTCGGAGCGTTCACGTCCAGGTGTGATGTGGGCGTTCCGCGGCGGTCGAACTGAATTTCTTTTCGATCCGCCGCGCTTCTTCGCGATCACGCGCGCGATGCGATCTTGCATTTTCCGCGCGCGGCCGCTCTCAATGGGGCAATAAAGCATAGACGCATCAACGGCGGCAAACTTCGCTCGACATTAATCCATCCATCCATCCATCCATCTAACCGCGCCGCATCTATCCATCCAACAGCTTATTACGCCTTCGTTACCTTCACTCGGCTCACTGCTAAAGTATACTTACTTACAAGGTTAAAGAATATGCGCGCACTTAACGCAACGCTCATTAATTAATATTACATGCGTTTAAGTCCAGTGCAACAATTGCGACCATTAATACACCATAAGCAGACTATTATTACGACAATGTGCTATATTAATTATTCTGTTCTTGGACTTGCAGAGCATTTTGCGTTGTGCAAACTTTTCCTGATTCTCTTTATTTCTCTTTATTTTTTTTTTCGATTTGGCAATTGGCAGTTAAAACTACCCTAGAACTGTTTCGGAACTGTTCGGTGAATTTTCCTAATATACAGGGTACAAACGAAAACCAGCTATTGGGGGTCATATTTAGAACAAAAAGTTCCTTTGAAAAAATGACTCCCAATAGTTGGTTTTCGGTACCATGAGTTATGACTCACCCTGTATAAGGCGATAAATATTGGAAATTTACAACAAAAATTTAACATATTTTACCTAATCGCAATATTGCTGCGTTTAACGAATTAGCGGCATTCATTTTTTTCAGTTTGTTTAACTAATATCAGTGAATTTGGTCTTATAATAGTGTTTAGCAAAGCTCCCACTCCATTATTTTAGTAATTTTACAGAAGAAAATTAAAGAAAATCAACAAAAATTCAGAAGAAATATTAATTAACTGAGATTAGCTAAGCAAACTGAATAAACGAATGACACTATTATAAATTAGTTTGCATTTTGTATAAGAATTACTATATTGATCTGCACGTCTGCC
The DNA here is from genome assembly GCA_030264655.1 of Leptusa sp. GC000079. Taxonomy (NCBI): domain Eukaryota; kingdom Metazoa; phylum Arthropoda; class Insecta; order Coleoptera; family Staphylinidae; genus Leptusa; species Leptusa sp. GC000079. The sequence continues at coordinate 2,954 of JARJDT010002142.1, forward strand.
CTAAGTGTGGAAATTCTACAACAACATTTTTAAGAATGTTAATATTCAAGAGTGTTCGTGTAGATAAAATAAATATTTCCCTTTTCTTAGTTAATTACACTGTAACGCACTTATGCTTTATGCGTGCCGCATTATTATTATTTTTGGTTTGTTACACATACATTTTCATCTCCATATCATTATTTCTGATTTCGTGCACATTCGTTTTCGTTTAACACGCTTTTGTTGCGGCATTTATAAGTACTCTCATGATGCCGTATGGTATGATCCAACGAGATAGGCAATGAAAGACATATACAAGCGTCATGTATATGTGTAATACAAGACATTATCGGTCCCATCTAAACATCTTTGATGATAGTTTAACGTATAATCGATAAAGATTGATGTAGATTTGTATAGCTATAGCAGGTTGCTCGCAACTCGCAAGCGAGCTAGTCGTAGGCGTGTGGAAATAAAGTGCGCGCGGAATATTGTGAGCATTCTAGTTAGAGAAGCGCGCGCACGATGATTAGGTTTTTAATTTAATATTATTAATTGAACATGAATCTCTTCCAAAGTTGTGCGTATACCAGTTGGAGCGTATCAGAAAAAGCAATAAGCCTTTGGCCACACTCTTCCTCATAAACTAGTTGCGAGTGGACGAGTGGTAGTGGAGTGGCGGCCACTTTAAAGGTAATAAGATTGCCTTTTCCTGCCAATTTAACCGAAAGTAATATACACAACGCACTAATTATTTCACTATCAACGCGCCGATATAACTCGTCGTAACTGATGCAGAGCTGGAGCATCACGTTAACGGTAGGCCGACGCCGAAGAAATCTGCCGAATAAAAATGATGGCCGGTTGCTTTACGCTTTTTTGTTTCAGGCGCAAATGGTGATTGGACTTCATCGCCACAATCGCGATTCAGTCGAACATGCATCTTGCATTAATTTGTTTTTTTCGTTCGTCTTGTTGCGCGGTGCGCGTTGTTGTTGCTGCAAACAAACCCTCGGGATAAATGCACTTTTAATGTGCAAATTGTTTCATAACGAAATCGAATTTACTATATGTTATGTTACAATACAGGTGCTTATACTAACCACGGTAGGAAATTACACTCAAATTACAACTTACAACAATAACGATTTGTTTCTGCTAAGCGACGTTGCCAAATATGCGTGCGCTGACGGTTGATGTGTCAAATGTGACAATGGCGCACTCCGCGCACTGGACAAGCGTATTTAAATTAAACAAGTAAAATGAATTGCATTGTCGGTTTGAATAGTAGTGGACACGGACAGCAATGCATGCCAAAACAATTTATTAAAATAATATATGAGTCTTAGCAGAACTGACAGGCATACCCTCTTATATGGCATACGAGTTTCATTTTATTAGCATTGCAGATTCGATGCCGTGCGCCTTGCATGTTATATGTTAGATTATAAAATGCAATCGGAAATTTTCGCGATTCTAATCTAGCGCAAGATTAATTTAGTGTGTTCGGTCTATTCGATCAATTTATGTCGAATACGCGAAGTAATTAGGCGATGCTACGTTGATAAATGATCGAATGCATTCCGACGCTTCACAGCCGTAATTGTTTCACGCTCGTCTTTCTTCAAAGAGACGCGCAGCGCAGCCCAATTGTATACGGATTTTTACGAGTCGCACCTATTCGTGCATTCTATTAAAGTAGGCAGTCTGTGTCATGTGTAAATTACATTCGGGAATGAACGCAATTAGGAAATAAAGCAGTTAATAAAGGAACACGGCTATAAAAGTAAATAATGTTTAGTAAATCATTAAACTCGTTTCAATTTCTAGGTTGCGCGAGGAGCAGAAACTAGTAGGATATGAAGAGTAGTAAACTTGACTTGACTAGGTTCACACCTGGTTCTCGGTTTTACCTGGGCTTGGACTGGAAAGATTACTGAACGAACCGGGCAATAATATTGAAGCACGTTGCAGCGTTGCACATCTCATCTTCAGTATCTTCAGTACTTTAGTTCACTCTTCTTGATGATGGTCTGCGCCTGAATGTCTACTTGGCTTCGACGGACTTCGCTTGATGTTATACAGAGTGTAACCTATTAGGTGTTGGACTTCTCATGGAAACCTTCCTCGGACTCTTCGTTTAGCGCGGTCATCAAAGTTGAAATTAACAACAAAAAAATACGCGTTTTGGGAAGAAATTGTGGAAAATGCTACATGTGGTGACATTTGCATGACCATTTTGGACCGATAATGCTTAAACAGAAATCCTCTATCTTGCTTCACTTGGACATCCGAACTTAAGAAACTTTCAACTTTTTAGTCAAGCATCCCTTGACATAATTGAAAATTTGATGTTCTTTGTGTGTCCAAACGGCGCAAGAAGGAGCATTTTCCTATTAGGATTATATTTTCAAAATGATTCGAGGAACATCCCCACGGGTAGCATTTCTGCGATTTGATGGTCAAACCGCAGATTTCATTGTTGAAAGTTGCAAGATTTCCAACTTTGATGACCGCGCATAGCCAAACGAAGAAAGATGGAACATTTTATTATTAAGAATTTCTTCACAAATTGGTCCGAGGAAGGTCTCCACGAGAGGTCCTTCATCAATTTGGTTACACCCTGTATATGAGTGCGTGATGTTGTTGGTGTTGCTACATGGCATCGGAATGTTTTTGATTGCTAAGCACAAAAAGTGCGCGCGCGGACTCGTTGAGCGGCTTTGTTTCTAGCAAACCGCCGCCCGCCGCCACGCAGTCTGTGTATGCATTTTCCATCCGCGGCTTTTATCTACAAGCACTCATCTTTCGATGGAGTTACGACGACGTTCACTCAACGCAGCCGATCGCCTTCACCTTGTAGCGCAGCTCTCAACATCTTTCACATCACGTTGCCACTAATGTGTTTTAGTTGGCGCGTTTCTTCAGCGTCGATGAGTTGTAAAAATGCAAATCGACTCGAACGGCGACGTCGCTCGTGTATTGTTAACGTTGAATTATTTTTATGGCTATTACAGGTGAAATAAGCTTTATAAACGCTTTTTTCGGACCTTAGAGATGAATAGGGAGTCAGAATCTTTTGTTCGACTGAGAACTGAGACGAAGGCTCCAAAAGTTTACCAAACAGAAACACTTTAGTAAATGTTTCCGAAAATGTTTAAGCCAGAAACGAAGAAAACAAGAGCGCAGAAATCTATTTTTGAGCGCGGACAACAAATGTGTGCAGATTTTTATTACCGCGTTACAGCCGTAACTTATACTTAACTCAAAATTTCGTTACATTTCATTGACATTAAATTTAAATAACAAATAAAACTGTTGCAAACTTTTTGAAGTGAAGGACTAAAAACTAAAAGTGTTGTTTCACTTGTCTCGGACTTATGCTCAGTTTTGTGGCGACTCGACGTCTGGTAATATAACCATGGCCATAGACTAAATAAAGCCCATAGTGAAGTATTCGAAGCCATTACCAGACTTATCGGCTATAGGCTTCGTCGTAACAGAAATGCAAGAGCACCCGGGGCCAAAAGCACATACCAACGAGCTCGTAAAGCCTATAAAACTCAACTGAAACAACCGACATCGGCGACGATCATCGGCTCTAGTGAACCGACCAGACATGCCGTCTACCCATGCATCGTCTTTTTAACCATATAACCTATTAAAATAACTACCCGTATAAAAAGAATTATCTTCATTCCGCGTTCATTATTATGGAACGCCCCTGCATTTAGAAAAAGAAACGCAAGAAAAAAGAAGAAATTTCAATTATAAACCAACAGGTACGATGTTTGATTTTTTAAACTTTGTTTTTTGGGTTTGCTTTGCACTTTGTATGTGTGGAAATAATGATTGTAATTAATAAAAGTCGTATTTGCATACTTCATGCATCAATTTTTGCTTAGCAATTTTGAGTCGATCCTGAAGACTTGCTGACTGGTAACAAATGTAAATGTCATCAACATCAAGATTCAACACTTTAATCAACAAACGGAAGTTGTATTTTAGAAATTAATTCTCAACTTTGTTCCATCAGACATTTATTAAAATCAACATCGTTTTTGGTAGGAAGACTGAAGAGGAAATATTCAATTAATTTTGGAAAAATGTATGCAAAATCAATTCCTGAGTTTCAGATTATTTCAGATTAGATTACTTTACTTACCTTCATTTCCTTCTTTCCAATTTATATTGCTACCAATTTAAAGTGTAACTTGTAACGTGCTTCCCTATAATTTAACTAAATGAATTTCTGATCCTCGACGGTCATCACAATAAGACTGTTGACCATGAGCATAGCGCAACATCAATTTACATGCCTGCTGCGTTAGAATTAGATTTGAATAAATATATGTAATGCAATAAATTGTACATTCCACCACGTTGCCGTCATTCCATTATTCCATAAAGCACGTAGCTTTCTTAAATTGATTAACTCATCAACATCAAGTAAACTGCATACAGCACAGCGCATAAGATGATGGATATTTCTCATTTCACGTATGTTTCCGGCTCTATAGTTATCATGGTTCATGTTGAGTAAACGTTTATCGTTGATTTTCACGTGTCATCTATTCGAATCCCTCAAAGTAATGTAGATAAAGATAGCGGCAACACACAACACAGCTAACAGCTAGTATATTTAATTGAAATTTTCTGGATGAATGTATCAGAGATGTCGATATGTATTAGGCATCATGAAAGAATCAAGATGCGCAAGGCATATTTTACGTTAAGTTTGCTTTTATTGAAGATCAAACGAGCGAGCAAGAGAGAAAGGTAATACACTTAAATTCTTCTTAGGCAGACCGCGTTCCGTTGGCGTTGAGATGAGATGCATTTGGTGCTGATGTTGGTTAATGCCGGCAAGTCTATAAACAAGCGTACATCAATGCATATGAAAATTCTCATGTCCTTTGGTGCAGGTTCCAGTCGGTCTTCGCTGCGAGATGCCAACACGCATCGGACGCCTCGGGCTTCGCACAGGTGTTAGCGGCTCATCTCACACCTCACCTCGGTCTCATCAACCCCAATTACAGGGCCGGTCTCGAGACGCGAGATTAAATTTAGAAGAAACAATGCACATGCTGCACACACGTACGTACTCGCATTGCTCGTAAATTACTATTTCGTATCAACTAGAGAGACGAAACGAGAAGAAGAAAATTGTAAGTATATGGGCGAAACAAAACAACAATGGTAAGTGAGCGCTGAGCGTTCAAGGTGTAGAAAATACACCGAAACACTACACAAGTCACAAGAAATCGTTGTTGTTGGTACATACTCATTGATTGCGTTCATTTGGCCCTCATTAATTTATCACTTACGAACATAATGAAAATGAAGTATTACCGCGGCGTCGCTTGTAATATTTTTTTGAACTTGTATTATTCTTCACTTAACTATGTAGTAAAAGTGATCGTTCAATGTAAACGCCTATGTTATCAGATTATTTATTATAATGCATAATAATATGAGAAGAATGACTGAAAGAGGTGCACGGTGTGATCTGGACGCGTGTGTTGCTGCCAGAACAGCAGGTATTATTTTATGCAAAAATATTCATTTAGCCCTTTTGCTTTTACTTGATGTTTGCGACCATTGTGTACGAAAATGGAAGCTTTGTTAAATGAGATTCGAGTGAACGCGAAGCAAAGCAATATTAAACAGACAAAACTGAAAAGAACCTCGCGTGATGGCGGTATTTGTATTAAACACGTAAACTTTTTGAAACTTTTCCCCCGGTACTAGGCGCACGTCATTATTGTGTCTTGTGCTTGGATTGAATCTACACGGAAATTTTTAAAACAAATCAATCTTTTCCCATATTCATGCAAGCAGATTTTCATTCAGCCTGCAAAATAGCCAGGCATATTAATTCTGCAAATATTTATTTAGTTATTAAATAATTAAATACATTCTTACAATGTGTTGAAAGTGTAGTGCGGCGGAAAGAAAGAAGAACAGAAACGAATTTGGTGATTATTTATTGAACAAAAGCCTATTTATGGCAGGCATACATCAAAAGTTTAGTAATTTATTTAATTCCTCCATCGGCGGTGGTCGATCGTCTATTGTGCGTTAAAATGGTGTGAAAATGCACATTTTACACCTTGAACATCGAACCATGAGTTGCCATACAACAATTTTAAATGGCTTTTTTGTGCGCGTTGTTCAATTCCCTCTGTGTTCGCTGTTATGTCCATATACATAGAAGGAAGCCGATCGGCCTTTGATGATATAAATTCCTACACACTTTTTTGCTGATTAATTTCAAAAGCAAGCCGTCCGTATATTAGTTGACGTTGCGTTATTATAATAGTTCAATCACATCCGCGGTTGTTAACCGATCGATTCTGCTTGAACCTTTTATACAATAAACATTTAATCATTGGAAAAACAGGCATGCAAATGGAAACTGCCTTGTTAAAGTTAAAGACTCCAAGTTGAAGTTTTCCGAGAATCTGCGTGCCAAACCGAAACCAAACCAACTAATCGAACCGAGCGAACGATTGTTGTCGCAGGAGTCCGTTCGTTTTCATTTCTTGAGAAAAAATATTTACAAAATGTCTAATAAATATCAAATATTTAATCATTAACAAACGAACGAAAGTATACGAAAGATGAAGGGTATTCATGCCTTCATGCGAAGCTGTTTTATAGTTTCATTGCGGTTTCGAAATAAACTAGATGAACAAAACTCACAATGATTTAAACGTATACATGTGTTCAAAAACTATTTTGTATTTAATGCCGAAACCGCAAATACTTACAAATGGATTAGCGTTGTTTGTCAGTTTGTCTGACGAGACGAAGAACGAAGAATGCACCATGAGCAGATCATTAAACGAACGATAAATCTTACCTATTTTCTAAGAAGATGTCATTTAAATTGTGCACAAAGTTCGCGCGCGATTAAATTTCCACCGAAAAGGAATTAGTGTTTGAGTGCCTGCTTTTGTGATCGCCATTGTCAGTTCTTAAGTATTCCACACGTCATGCAGACTAACTCGATGATGGTCGAACTCATTTGTTTCGCAGCGTGAGCCTCTTGACTCGGGAATTGCAATTTGCCCAAGAAATCGTAAATTACACATCAAAATTCGCAACAATATCGGGTGTTCTTAAATTTACTAAGTAGTCAAGTGTGACAAATCGGTTGAGTGAAATTAGTAATTAGTTTTAAACAATCTTTATTTTCTATAATTAGGTACTTAAAGTACATTTAACACAGGTAATATAATACATTAACAGAGAATAGGTTAGGTATGCGCAATAAAATAATTAGCGTACGAACCCTTCTTTAATTTTTTCATTTCAGTAACTTTATACATTAAGCGCGTCGGAGGAAGAACACGAAGAAGTGTCCAAGGTATCCTCGCGCGTCCGTTGCGACAATACACTAATAGGCGGCAGAGATCGCTTCATTTCCTGCCGATTGCACTCGTGATCAGTCTCGAAGTCTATCGTTCCGGCACTAGAATGGACCGGACTGGACATCGGCATAGGATATTGCACGGGTATTGGCACAGGATGGTACGATCCTGGAAACAGTACACTCGGCACGATCGGGTGCGGTTTGATGACACCCCCCACACCCAACCCTGCAGATTGGTTCAAAGCACTCACATTGTTCATTTGCATTAACGCCGCCGCATACTCAAACAAGGCGGCTTGTTGCGCCGCAATAAACTCATCCCGGTTAATCTCTTCGAGGCGAGCGGCCGCTGAAGGCAACGTCCACGGGAGTCGCGGCAGTGGAACATTGCACCCAGCCACCAACAGAGGCGACGCGTTCACAGGACTCGCCACTTTGTTATCCGACTGAATGATGCTATCTATGCTAAACGACTTGGGTGTCGTCGTTGATTGTGTGATCGACGGTAGTGGCAGATTGATGCTGGCGCTGATCGGACAAGCCGACGACGGTGAGGAAGAGACGCGCGGGATGCACGTTGATGATGAGCTTGGTCCGGTGATGGGTGGACCGAAGGAACTAATACTTTGTAATTTGCTTAGACTGGCCAACTCCTCCTGAAAGTTTTTGGGCAGCTTGAAGCGCTTGCGACGCCGGAGGAAACTGCCGTTTTCGAACATGTCCAGCGCGGAAGGATGCAGCGCCCAGAAGGCGCCCTTGCCGGGCCGGTCGGGTCGCCGCGGGATCTTGATGAAGCAATCGTTGAAGGAGAGATTGTGACGCAGCGAATTCTGCCAGCGCTGCGTGTTTCGTCTGTAATAGGGAAACCTATCGGTGATGAAGCGATAAATTTCCGAGAGCGGCAGCATCTTCTCCGGGGAACTCCATATGGCCATGGCCGTCAGGGAGATGTACGAGTACGGCGGTTTTTGGTCTCCGTACGTCTCGCGCGACGGCCGAGGCATATCTGCAACGAGAAAACCAACGCATTCGTGACTAACAACACAGGTTGCAAACATTGAACAAACTTTGTCATCTAATCTAATCCTAAGAACAACCAGCAGGAGCAGATCGCGTGCGCCACGCTGTTTGCTGTTTGAAACGCGCATTCAAACATCAAACAGTACAATACAAATAGAAATAAACAGCATTTCAACGTTGATTACTATAATTTAAAGAAAATGCAGCTACTTTAGACTTCATAGTTTAGTTGTAGTTGCGTTTCAGATGATCAAATTTGGAATACAATAGAACTATAGAAGATGGAAGGGCAAAAAGGTAAAGGCTTTGAAATTCGATTACACAGCTGACTCTTCCTTTAAATTAATAGCGAGTAAACTGGAGGGTTGTACTAGAATCATTTATCATCATGTACGATGTTCACGATGCAGACATTTTACACTTTAATCATTAATTAGTTTCATTCAAACTCGGAACTCACCACAGCTAGCTGGCGAACATGCTATAGATATAGTTATTTAGTTATAGACTGAAGAAGTCAAGAATAACATTTGCCATCCCCATTAAAGATAGATACAACACTTGACTTAATTAATTAGTTATTAGCATATTTAATATTTGGAATTCGAAGGGCCGCAAGCGAAATAAATAAAACATGAAACATGCTGATGTGCACCCTGCGGTGTCACAAAATTTACGACGACCATAAAGTCGGCATCAGGAGTCAATTTGTAGTATATTAGCATCAAAGATATCATCTGGACATGTTACCTGCTTTTAGGATGCAATTCTTCTATCGGTGCTTCCATCTGGACGTCATATTATCCAAATTGTCTTCTTCGAACGCACTTTATCAATGAGAGCACAGACTATATAATTAGACTCTACATACTGATGCTGAATGATAACCGCACCGGGTTTTGTGCTGATAGTGTTAAAATATGCGAATTCGGCATTCGGAGCGTTTTCGGCGCCGGAAATTCAGCGGCTGCTGGCGGCCGGTAGCATGCGACTTGCGAGAGTTGCGAGCTTCGCGGATGACGGCAACCGCACGCGAATTGTTGTGTCGGCACAGCTTTGTAGTTTGAGTGAACAAATCGCGGTTATCTGAACGGGGCGCCCGTCATGTGTTGTGCGTCTGTTCCATGCGAGCGTTATGGATACGCAGGTCTCGTGTAGCGTCTCTTCGGCACGGCCTCCTTGGTAGGCCGAGAACGTGTTCATTGGGGCCCCGTTTCCTGCCAACGGAGGCGGAGCGCGAATCGACAAACTTACTTGCAGCCGAGTAGGATTTTCTATCCCAACCAACTAACTCCATTTTGTTCTTCGTCCTCTTCTGTTGGTTCTTCTTGTTGTGACCGCCACACCAGCACCGGCAATAAAGATCACAACACCACACAACAGGTAAACGAGGTAAGAAATTAAAGGAACAAATTTGAATATTCAACAAGATAACTAGGTATAATTAAGCATATTAAACTGAAACTGGGTGTTTCAAAACAACTTTATTAACTTTTATATAAGAGGTTATTTTATTGACCTTTTCGGCGTAAACGTAGAAACTCCTTGAAAATCTCGGCGTACGGCTTCGCACCTTCTTGTATCTCGAGCATACCCTGCAGTATATCAACTTCTAGAAGCTCGTCTTCTCGCAAATGGCGTGAAGCAATGACAATTTGTTCCTGCACGTGTTGCGGCAAATTATCATGGTGTCCTTCCATCATGCGTTTAACAAGCTGTGCGCCTTCAGACTGATTGCAAATCTTTGTGACAAACTGCGACAGATTTACTTTGATTTCGGCTAGTTTCTGATCAAGATTGATCGGTATATTTGCGGGAGGAGTACGCGGACCCAAATCATCCGGGCAGTGTATGGAACGGCGTCCTGGTAACAATTGCCTTGGTGGTGGCATCAGAGCTGTTGCGATTTCGTCTTCTTCATCGAATTCGCCAATACCTTCAAGATCAGGTTCGATTTCGTCAAGGTCATCTGTGGCACTATGTGGATGAAGTGCATCGCCGTGGGCGCCTGTGAAAACATTATTTTTATCTATACTGACCAATTCGGACTATAATTTTGTGGATGAATACCAAAAGGCGTTTCACTTCCATGATGTTGCTCCATTTGTTTCACTTTGGCTTCGTGTTTAATTGCACAAATTAAACAAAATGCAATTTAAGGTTATTTGAATTTATGTCAAACTATACAAAACTTCAATTTTTTGAATGGAGAATTAATAAGTAGGCTTGGCAAAAAATATTTTGCAAAAAAATGTGTCAAATTTGCAATCGCACAAGCAGTGACAGTGACGAAATCAATAATGGACGCACCAAGAAATGTTAGTCGTGCATCGATCCCAGTTACTAAAGATCGCGACAGAGAAAAAGCGTCATCTTCATCAACATCGAGCTACGACCGAAAATACCGGGACAGAATTCAGCAACAACAATGTGAGTCTCAAGATTATTACAAAAGGACGCAGCAAACTTGTGGACAGACAACGCCAAGTGCTCCCACTAGTAGGCAACCAATGATCCCCAGAATGGATGTGCCGCCTCCGTCGTTCAGCGCTCACCATGTTAACCCAAACGCGAATCCTCCAACAGGGGTAACGTTTTTGCCTAATACTAATCAATCCACTAGTAATACAGCCCGAACCAGTTGGAATCAACCCTTACTGCAAACACCACAACAGTACGAAAACGCGATGATGCAGAATTCGGGAATTTACAATTGCGTCCCGTCCTATAACTGTGCCATACCGCCACCAGGACCACCAGGACAACCAGTTCAATCAAACCAACAACTAATGGTTCCTCGTCCTCCGTCGACCCTACTCGATTACAGCTACAATGCTAATAATTCTGATGCTGGACAGTACCACCAACAGCAAAGAATGCTTCAACCGGATTATGTGGAGTTTAAAGGAGAATCCCAGCGTCAACGTGATGAACACAACATAAGTCAGGGGTTATCAACAGTTATGTTTTACCCTTTCACGCCGATAACTTGCGCGTATTCGGGACTTACAAACACAAACCGCAGAATGGTGGTCACTATGATGCGCTCCTTCTTTGCTTCGTACATGCCAACATTAGAATCGACATCAATAACTGTTTTGTTGGTGGTAAACTACGATAAAGCTCTTTCTGTCGAAATCACACAGAAACACTTCCCTGATTTCGTATGCAAATTAGTCCCGCGTTTGCTCGAAAATAAAACTCTACCATTCTTGCTGGAAATCAAAGACGTCCCACAAAGTTGGATTGCTCAAAACAAGAAGATCTTTCAAGTGACATTCAGTACGATCCATCACGTTACGTGCAAAATGGGTGAGGCTTTCAGAGACCGCGATTTTCATTCGGAAAGCGACCCGAGTAAATTTGTAGAGCCTATAAACGTCTACTTGACGATTCGTCGTGGTTACTTGATGCTGAAGTTTGAACATTCGCGCGAATCTGTCATACCCGAAAGTGCGGCGATTCCAGAATGTGCTTCGCTTCCTCCTTCGCGTCCATGTTCTGTGCGACCACCTTCATCAATTTCATCACGACCACCTTCTGTGCGACCATCCTCTGTTCGTTCGGTAGGTCCCAGATCACAACCTCAACCACCACCGCACCAGCAGCCTCAACCTCACCTGCCACCTCCACAATCAACGTGTCCTATTAGGCAACCACTACCACAACGCAAAAGTCATCAGACGACTCAAACAAATGGACTGGTCTTGCCGCAACAATTCTTTGAATTGCATTGCAAAGAGATGAACCGCGTTGGATCGATGAATGAAGAGATGCAGACTTTGACGCACTTGCAAAACGAACAATTGCAACGCATTGGGCAGTTGCAGTACGCCCAAATGCAGCATTTTAATCAGATCACGCAACAAGTGCGACAAACCGTGCATTTATCGGAGGAGGTGCACAATGTCGCCAATCGGGAATTGACTCCTGCAGAAGCTAAGCGAAAGAGGCATTTGTACACCACAAACACACAGGGTGTTCAAACAGATGATTTTGAAACTGACTTCAAAATTGTTCCATGGCCTTCCGTAGACGGATTATTAAATGGTGTAGAGGAAACTATCAAAAATCTGGTTAATCATTCGGTCGAAACTGTCAATGACTTGCAGGCGAAAATTAAACAACAAATGATTAAAGAGGAAAAAACGAATTTGGAGATGAGTCAACTAAGGCGCGAAAAGGAGCGACTTGAACGTACCTTGAATTACGTGCGCAAAAAGGCTGAAGAACGAAGAAACAATGAACTTAAAGAGAAGGAAAAGAGGGATAACAATGGCGATCCCCGCAAGGATCCGACTCGAACTGATCACGCATCAAGTCAACGAGATCGTAGTAGACGGAGCTCCAGCAGGAATTACGAAAGAAGTGAGCATAGTAGTCGCGGTAATAATCGCCATCGGGATTCAGATAGTCGGAAAACTGACAATCGCTCATCAGGCAGAGATTACAGATCTAATCGTTCACGAGATCGTTCACGTTCGAAGGTTCGTAAAACTGCTTCATCGGAGGCCCCCAAAACTAATCCGAGTAGCACAACAACGAAGAAAGATTGTGAAGGCAAAAAGGGTGCGATCAGTAATCCTCAAGCTATTATTATTGACGTTGATGAAGAAAAATCGACGCCAAGTTCAGTTTCAGTTTCGAAAATGAAACGTCCTGAAGTTCAGAAACAATCTTGGACCATGCAGTCAACTGATGCAAAAACGCCAGTTATTAAGACAAATGATTTTTTTCAAAAGTGCCGTGGAATATTGAGCGATTTAGATCAGAATCTGCCGAGACCACCACAACCACCACCTGAATGTGAACAACCGATAGAAATTGTAAATATCTCTCTTACTGAAGAAGATATTCCTGCTTTGGAGAATTTTCTAAGGTTTTCTGATGATGATTTTCTGAAGTTTTTGCAGACCAACAATGATCAGAATACAAATAAAACTAAAATGAGCCTTCCATCTTCAAATATGCCCAAAGAGACAACAATTAGTGAAGAGGTCGGGCATGA
>JARJDT010002186.1:0-76574 GCA_030264655.1 Leptusa sp. GC000079
TATGTGATTCAAGTTTCAACATCTTATCACTAAAACTAAAGGGTTAAATCAGCTAATAACGTGCTTATTATCAGTTGGCATACTTTGGAGAATGATAAAAATCTGAAATTAGTCTAGATCGAAAGAGCATCCTTCAAAACGTATGTGATTGAAGTTTCAACATCTTATCACTAAAACTAAAGGGTTAAATCAGCTGATAACGTGCTTATTATCAGTTGTCATACTTCGGAGAATGCTAAAATTCCGAAATTAGTCTAGATCGAAAGAGCATGCTTCCAAACGCATATTATGATCCAAGTTTGGACTTGGTATCGCAAAAACTAATGGGTGATTGCATTTTTGTTAAGTTTGTGCCGACCGGCGTCGTGACGTCGCGCGTGTAGTGTGCACTAGTACAATGTGAGCCTAGTGCGGAAAGTTGAATTTGGCTACCGGAACACAACTTTTATTTTAATCCTAAAAATACCCAATACTAATAAAAAACAATTTATGTACTGAATTAAATATGAAAATAAAAATGCACTATTCAAATTAAGGGCTAAAACCACTCCTAGAAGTTGTTAATAGGTTAATTACAGTCTTCCCACCATAATAAAATTATGGGATTAATGTTGATCGAAATAGGCTATATTGCTGGCATATATAATCCAAGTTTCAAATCCATATCTTGAAAACTAAGGGCTGCAACTACCCTTAAAGTGCTACTATTGAATGACAGTCTTCCTCCCATTCTAAAATTATGGGAGTAGTGTTGATCGAAAGGGGTAAATTTGGTGACATATATTATCCAAATTTGAAATGCCTATCTTGAAAACTATGATCCAAGTCTGAAATGAACACCGCAAATTCTTAGAAATACACCCCTGAAATTAACTGTTTAAAAAACGAAGAGTATACTTCTTCCTAAATTTATTTAAATGTAAGTATCGTAAGGGCAAGATTTTTCGTTGAATATTCCTTTTAGCCATGAATAATAATGGTGTTCATTATCATCCATGTATAGAATTAATGCGATTTCCATTGAATCTGACCACGAGTGCTTCATTCGTTCGCTCAATAATAATAATAATGTGGACCAAGCATTTATGAAATCTACATGAGTAAACTTCCGTTTAAAATGGCAATCAAATAATAAATATTTTATTTACAAACCAATATCATTTATCATATGTATTTACAAAATATACAATATGTGCTAACATTTTCAATTTGTGATGTGTGGGCATTAGTTGTAAACAATGTGCAAAATTATGTCTTACTTTGAATATAAAATAATTGTATAGTAATAGTTAGTATAATTATAATTATAATAGTTTTATTTATGACTGAGTATTGTTATTATTTAAGTCTCATTGTTTCATTTTCATTGTTATTTCAGTTTTTCAAACGTCGCATATTTGATTTGTACTTTATAATTCTTTTGCTTAAAATACGCAGAAAGTTTGTTAAAATTGTACAAGCAAGCAAATACATATTTTATTCTTTATCTAAACACTCAATAAAATATACTAATACATTTTCTTTGAGTTTTTATGTATTACAGGCGACAAATCACATTTCAGTTTAAGTTGGCACGTGAATTTTATTCATTTGTTTATGCAGTTGCAGAGTATTGTTAAAGAAAATTAAGTATATTTTTATCAGACTTAAAAACATTCGTAATCTGAAATACATGCATTAATTGTTCTATTCCGGTCTAATCAAAATGAAAAACGATAAATTTTGATTGACATATTTGTTATTGAATTTTTACAAAACGCATGCATGACAGTAGTGCTTATTTCAATTAATATAAATGCACTTTGAATAAAAAATATATAATGCCCGATTAAGTATACGCAAAGACATCAATTCTAACGTGTAAAATTGGTAATTTATAATAATTGTTGTGTTCTTGTTCTTATTCGTCCTTTTTCTTCCTCAATTTGCCTTCGCGTTGTATTGTCCTACTAACATTCTCAACACTTTCCGAAACCTCCGGCGAATCGTCTAAAATATTTGATAAAGTCATAATATAACTACATGCAATGCGTAGCACACTGAGTTTCGAGAGTTTCTGCGAATGCGAATAGGCCGGCACCGACTTCCGCAGAGTGTCAAACGCCGCACTAATCGTATGGACGCGTGTGCGCTCCCTCGCATTTGCCTCAATTCGCCGCTCCCGAGTCATATTCTTATAGTTTCTTTGTTCCTTTCGTTGATTCTGCATTTCAATCAGCGATGGCTGCTCCTCGGCGTCAAGCGACAGCGACAGACATTCGGAGTGCGTTGGAGTTTCGTGCGCCGGCTCCGTTTCTCGACGATGGGAATTCGGATCTTCTATTTTCGGAGCGTCTTCGGCTGGCGTTGGCCGAGTCGCGCTTGGAATTTCCAATTTGGGAAAAACGACATTGGACGCACTCAACGCATCGTCAGTCTCTTCGCTTGTGAATGTGTGCTTTGGATGGATCGGAATGCGAATATCGGCGCATAGCTTATCGTTATCACTATCACTGACAGCTGGCGCAGTTGCAGGACGTTTGATTAGGTCAATGGGTTGCGGGGGCGGCGAAGGTGGACGGAAGTATTGGCGCAGTGGCGCTGCAGATGTTTCCGGTGAGGGTATCAAGGATATGGAGGACGTGGTGGATTTCGGCGGGGAGAGACTCCATGGCCGGAACGGTGTCGTCTCCTCAGCGTGGATGCGTGTGCGCTTTTTTAAAGGACCGTCGAGCAGTCGGCGCGGTTCGGTGAGTTTTCTCTTCGAACGGGATGCTATCGCCTCCACTTTCACTTCCACCGAATCTTCGCTGCTATCAGTTGGCGAATGGGGACTGCTTTCAATGACTAAATCGTCCATTGTTATTCCAGCTATAGACGAATAATCAAATAAATTAAAATGAATTTAAATGTTTTTATTGTAATTTAATAAATTAATTTCAAATTAAAAATTAATTTACCTAGAAACGTGCTCCTATTATTTCCATTCGTCATAATAATTCACTTTTTCGTTCTTAATAAAATAATATCACTTAAACACTTTTCGAAAAAATGTGCACTTCACAGGTAACCGTTTATTATTGTTTGAAAAAAATGTAATCAGTCTTCCCAAAAGTCCTGGAAAAAGTTTGAAACTTTTTTCCGAGCGAGATGCGCGTTGCTCGCGTTACAAATGCGGAATGCGTTCTGTTCTGCGTTTCGATTTGATTTCGATCATGCACTGCTGCTGGTGCTGGTGTATGGTGTGTATGGTGTGGTGACTGTGTACTGCTTTTGGATGTTGTGTTGGATGTCGGCAGCAGCAAGCAGCAGAGGCAAGAGCCAGCAACAATACAGGCGGTCGGAGTTGTCGTCGTTTTGCTGTCCTCCTCGCTCGTAGCTGTTAAAATTCAGTTACATTAGTCAAAACGAGCGAAAGCATGGCAAGTGCATCGGGGAAGCGAGACAGCGACAGCGACAGTACGTTGGTAGCGAGTGTGGTGTGGTGCACAGGGAGGCAAAGGCATGGGCACACACTCTCTACTCAACATCATCATCCACATCAACATCCACGGCGCACACAACTCCAAACTCCAACACCAGCAAAGACGGGTCGGTGGCGCCGAGTCGGACTGGCGCCTGTCTAGTCGCCGAGCCGGACGATGCGGCCGAGAGTCGCGCTCACGTTCGTAAGGCGCGTTCGCGTTGTGGTTGCTTGTGGCACCGGTGCCTGCGCCGGTGCCGGCACCGGCACCGGCATCGACAGCCCGCCTGCATGGTGTGAAGAATGCGGCCAGTGTTTTGTCCGAATAGACAGAGGCCGACAGCACAGGTGCTATACAATACACCACCCGCCGACACTCGTTCAAGTCGTTCCCATCTCATCTGCATTTCGACGCGCTGCCCGCTGGCTCTTCGACTCCGATCCCATCCCATCAACGCAGATCGTAGTCGCAGGCACAGTAAGCCGAAGCCTGTGAGAAGCGAGACCCCAACCAACACTTTGAACTTGTCTTGTTCGCTCCCAGCGCTTACGCACTATCAAGTGCAATACCAACGAATACATGCACGGAATACAAAGATTTAAATGCCTTAAGTCCCCAAAGCTAAGTCACATGCATCATGAGGCATGGCTTAAGTCAAGCACTGGCGCTGGATTTGAGCCGGCTTAAAATTACACCTTACACCATGCGGTGCCAAAGGTGCCACGAGTGTCTCCTTAACTTTTGTCGCGCAATTGTCCTCTCAAGTGGTCCCCTTCTGGGTGCCAGATCGGAGCCACACTGACAATACATTTTCGAGTGGTTCTTTCAATCTGTCTCTTTGGGAACCATTTGCATTTGTATTGGCGTTATGTAATTGCAAATTTGCATGTATCATGTGCAGTATTTGTTCGAGTTACGAAATGAGCGGTATTATAAGAAAATTCTTGGCAAAGAAATGAGCATTTCCCCGTACAGCGTACAGCCAAGAGTATAACTGTATTTATTTATTCTTATTCCTAAATTGTATATCATTTAAATTTAAAGTGTGAAAGATTGTTTGTCATAGTTAGTCAGTTAAGCGACAGTATGAATTGATTTTAATGATCTTTCATCTGCTGCGTTCTCTGACTATGGCTATGCTATGATGCTGATAGACTATAGATATAGATAATTGGCAAATCCTATGTATCATGATCATGGTACAGGCCGGACAGCAATGCAATATCGTAATCGTAATGTGTTAAAGCAACGGTCGTCGCTGTCGGTCGCGGATTGCAGTGCGTTTCGCGCTGCAATGCGAGATGCGATCAGATGTGAAGTGCCGCGTAGTCGACGTCGACAATCAGGCTGAGCGCTGAGCTACTGGCATGCCGCTGCGCTGCGGCAATTTCAGTTGTCCCAAGCTTCTATTCTGTAGCTTATAGCTTATATCTATAGCTATGGTAAATCAGTGACCGTGTCCGTACGGCGCCAGAGTCACGCCATAAATAATACCGCACATACACGGAACGACGGAACGGACGCAATACACAGGACAGGAATGCTAAACCCTCACCGAAACGAATGTCCAGCACCAGCACTCACAGCATCAGTGCCTGAGTGCCTCACTGCTGATGGTTGATGTTGCCTTCCGCTGGTATCAAGTAGGGATGGGTAACGAACTCAAAAACATCAATATCAGGCACAGGCTTCCATGATTTTAGAAACATTGATAACTGGTTGAAATACATTTATACGAATATATGTATGTATTTGCAAACAAATACATATATTCCAAATCAAGTTATAGAACTCATTTTAATACATAATTCAATTATCCCAAAATTCTGTAATGCCCAGAAATATCAATTTTGCAGGAACGAGGACGAATTGATCCGGAGACAGGGCCTATTTTACAATATTTTGGGCCCTGGGCATGTTACTTACCGGACCTTTTTCGAATGCAAAAAAAAAAGAAAATTAAATTAAATTTGGCCCGCCCGGGCCTATTTTTATTTCGGGCCCTGGGCAAATGCCCCGCGGGGCCATGCGTAAAATAGGCCCTGTCCGGAGATACTTTTCATATCACGGAATCAACATGAGCAATGGAAAAGGACCTGCAGATATGGAAATGACGGAAGAGATTAAATTCTCCCACATGTTCTATTTTGACAAGTGCGATTCTTTTAAATGTTGCTTTTATTGTTTTTGTACAGCGAGCGCACTTGCTGCATGCAAATATCTATTAAGTATGCGATGCGAATGCGTGAATGCGACGAGAACAAAATGATATAAATAAAAGTGTTTACGACTTTTACTACACATTTGTAACTTTAGGACTTAGCGTTGAAACAGATGTTTCAAAAGTTTGAAGATCTAAAGGAAAGCCTTCCTGCTAACGATACGCTGCGATATAAAAATCTGATGTAACTTAATTCGTATGTGTTGTTCTATCATTAGATTCGAACTGAACAGGTGTCCGAAGTTTCAGTGATGTGCTTTAGCTGCAAATTTCCAACGGCAATCCATGACTATACAATAAAGAATTTTGTATAAGAAAAACCTAATAAAACAATGCAATAAAATGTTGTCATCCATTCAGTTTGCCTGGCTTTAAGTAAAGAGCAATCTTGTCTTGTCAACGTCAAGTAGATTTCGAAATTGCTCCCAACATCCGCATTACCACATAACGAATGACTGAGTGACCATAGCAATAGCAAGCCATACCAAAATATAGTGAGTGATATAGGGATTGTGATGCCTTTTCGGATTTGGGTTGGAGATAAGAATATAATATAGCATATCGGAGTGTCTGTGAATGCGCACGTAGTTCGTACTCGTCTACTCGCAGCTCGCAGCATATTTCTCATGTGTTCGAACGAATTCGAATGTTTTCTAAGCGATAAAGTTCGCTCCGGGAGTCTGGTTGTCGATCGGCATCGGCATCGGGTCGGTCGACGCTGAACTGCTGAAGCACAAGGCGCAACGCAAATCAACATCTGGCGCCAGCCGACCCAGCTCGCTTATATGGTCAGGCGGCATAAACGAGCGATGCGTTGGGAATGCAATGCATCCGAATGCCGATTGCTGATGTTGGATGTCGACTTGATGCTCGGATGCTGTACTTGGCTTAGAGAGCCTGAGAGCTGAAGCTGGAGATGCACGAGCATAGCAAAGGCAAAGAGTCAAGAGCATCTTCGCTTCGCTTTTACGATATGATACCCCATCCCATACCATACCATGCCATACCACATCCTTATGTTAAATCTATTCATTATACAGAACAGATTTTCGAAGATTTTCATTTCGAATTAAATCACATCACTTTATCATAATGGAATTGATGGCATAGAATATGAACATTTATTTGTTTTATTTATTTATTTATTTTGTAATTTATTCATCATCAGTAAAAGGTGTTAAATAGAACGATAAAACAAACACTAAAGCCGAAACCCAAACAGAAGCAATTAATTTTAATTATCAAACTGACGAAATATAAATTAGTGATGCTGATGCGGATGGCAAGTGCGCGTCAGAATATATTACGTTTTCATTCAAGAAACTCGTTCTTCGTGCTCGTTGCTTGTTCTAAGGATGCTTTTTTCCAGATGTTGCAGTAATTTGAATGCCGCACACTGTTAACTCATTGATTCCTGCCTCTTCGCTGTTTTTTCTACTTGCAATCGTCGTATAAGTCATAAAAGATGGAAGAATCCACATGTTTGCTGTTTATACGACAGCACAAACGCATTCAAGTTGAAAGAAAAACGTAAAAAAAAGAAACAGATTGATTTGATGTTGATGTAGCCAGACACCACTGTACATACTACTCAACTACAAGTACATCTGGTCTGCTCCTAACTCCTGGTCCGTTTTGATCTCACTGTTCTCGTTCTGGTCTGTTCTGTTCTGGTGTGGTGTCATCAACAACACCAAACTGCTGGCAATGCCAAGCAAGCAAAGTGAAGTAAATATTGAATTGTAGAATTGTAAAATTCAATATGTTAAAAAGCACTGCACTTCATACTTGTGCAGACGTAGGCGTTTTGGTATGGCACCAAGCGCAGCAAGCAGCAGGCATCGACATCATCACAGTATGCCAGACCCAGAGATTCAGACTTCGAGTTTAGTTCCGTTTGATGTTTTCTGAACGTTTACGTTACATACTTACTTCATGTACATTCATGTTTTCCTTGAACAAGCAAAGTCAGGCTAATATGTTATATCCTACATCCGGTATACTTTTTTTTTAAATCTATTCTATTCCCATCTGTATAAGCAGATACAAATACAATACCCGAAAACAAAGTAAGTAAGTACCAAAGAGCAAAGATCTGAAATTCTATTGTTAGTGTCATTAGCAAGCAAGCAGACATATAACAAATGTGCCCCCACAGAAGAAAAATGCATCCAAAGTGGAAGGCGACTGGCGACTGGCGAATGCAACAGGCACCAGTCAAAAAGCAAATTGAAATGCAACATGTGCCATGTGCGAAGCTTAAATTTGGCGGTTTGAATTGGAAATGTTGGAAGTTGGAATGCCACCTTCTTGACTTTATCGTCATAATTTATATATTTATATTTCTACCCGCTTTTTTCAACAAACACATACAAAACTAAAACAGGTGTCTGGAAGACACTCTGTCCGTTTACTTGCGATTGCCGGACGATGTCCATTCCTATTGCAATAGCCAGCAATTCGGGGGTCTGACGGTCTCATCCTTTTGCTCTTCGAATTCGTGCTTTTGCACCTGTATCATCTGCTGACAGGTGCTCAAGCCTTAAGTTCAGGTGGCGCATTTTCTACTTAATACGAGAATACCTAAACGCCAAACCCAAAGCCAAACGCTCCTTTTCGACTTTCGAACATCGAACGTCCCTTTGGCAATAACACCAACTTATGCAGGCTAATTTGTAAAATTGGCTAAATGTTAGTCGCCACTAAACACTGGGCAATTTTCAAAGTCAGCCCAAAACTAACAACCCTCACTCGGTTTTTATAATAGTTGTAAAAATACAATAATGAAATGAAAATGAGAATCTAGGAAGCCAAGAAGTCATGAGACAGGAATCGAGG
Source organism: Leptusa sp. GC000079 (assembly GCA_030264655.1). Taxonomy (NCBI): domain Eukaryota; kingdom Metazoa; phylum Arthropoda; class Insecta; order Coleoptera; family Staphylinidae; genus Leptusa; species Leptusa sp. GC000079. The sequence goes on from JARJDT010002186.1 coordinate 8,503, forward strand.
CGCTTCTTCTTTTAACTAATCTCATTAAATTCTGTATTTCTGGCTGTGAGCCTGTAAGCAATGCAGCAACACGTCCATGTCGCGTTGGTGGTCCACCTGGCGCTGGTATAGATTCAAGATTCAATTCTGTCTCAAGTCTTCGCAACCCACACACAAATGAAACAATTTCAACTTATCTATATATAGAATAATAGAAATACGAAAAGAAAACAAAACCGAACGAAAACGAAGAGAAGAAAAGAGCGCAACAATAGCAAGATTTCAGATTTGAGCATCTTAAGGTGTGTTTTGCCTCTTTAATTAAAGTTTCAAACAAGTATTTCTATTGTCTCCTTGAGGAAATAGGAAACTGCTCGCTCGAAAATATTGGGCATGCGCTTAATTAATTCATAAACATCATTACTAACGATTTCGATTACGACGTTTTCTGTTTGGAAAAACCATTAACTCCATGCACTAAGTAGCATGCACCTTGCACTCCTTGCACTCGCATACTGCAAGTGTTCAACTTACGGCTTGAAAGAAAGAAGAACGCACGAACGGCAATGGCAATGGTATAATCGTAACGTAATGCAATGCCAAGAACTAAGAAGCGAAGAGCTAACATCTGGTAGCACTTTTATTCGAGTTTCGAGTCCAACGCCAAATTGAACTCAACTTAAACAGTAAAGACGATCTTCATTCATTCGTTACAGATGTAACATCAACGCGATTGACGTCGACATTCTTTCAGATCCGGCCATAGTTTCAAAGTTTCAATCAAAATGAAACTTACAAACATGCTAAAACATACATATACCTACTATGGGACCTATTTTTTTGTTTAAATATTTGTTGACCTAATTTGATAACTAGCAATATTAGTAGTCCTTTCCTGACCAATAGACCAATGCCCATTGCCAATGGGAAGCGAAACAATTTAGATAAGCGTTAAGCGATCGTCGTTGTTTGAACCTGTGGGGCGGGCGACCGCGGATCGCGGATGGCACACGGCGAACACGGCAAACCGATTATTGTTCCACATTCTCTAAACGTCCACCAGGCAGGCAGGCCAAACTGATATGTATATATGTACATACATGTCGATTATTATAGCTTACCTTTTACCTGACAAACGAAACGAAGAACGAACCACCGGCTGTGCTCACCTACAAACGCGTTTACGCCTGTGCCTGCCTCTATCTGTATATAACAGGTGGATGCGGATGCCCGCAATAATTTTGTCTTGCAAGTGACTTTTGTGTGAATCGACACCGGGAGTGCGGAGCCTACAAATTTCTTTGTTTTCTTTTTCCTGCGCCGTCGTATCGTATAGTATGATTAACTCGCTCCAAAAGTCGATCCAGAACCGAAGAGCAGAGCTGCGAACACACCTGTCCGTTAAACATTTTTTCTAGAGCATTTTTTTCTTTATTTGGTCTGGGACTGAAAATTTATCAAAGTCGCTCAAACCATTCTCATTCCAATTAATTAGGTGCATCAAAATTACTATCTTTAACTCGCAAGTTAAATATTCAATTCATCGTTTGCAACTTGCTGCTTTTCATTGTATATTTGGCGCTCTAATTATTAAGTGTTGATAATTTTGACATAAGTTATTTAAAGGCATTACTTATCACGTGCTTATCAGTCATACATAGGTATAAGTGAATGTGGTGATAAGCGACCAGACAATTTTTTTAAAAGTTGCGTACTTGTTGCTTGTTTTTAAAAATAACAAGAAAATAAGATACAGGAGATTACGTAGCTCGTGTTAGAAGTAAATAAATAATAAAGTACCACAAAAATAACAAGCAACAAGGTTGATATCGAAACATATCACTTTGCTTTTGCATTCCCTGCTTCATGTTATATAAATATTGCACGTACGTACTCAATTTTCATTTCCAAATTAAAAATACATTAGTTACGTTGTAGAAGAGCGTTGAATTCTTACAAAATGACTTTTAAAGTTTTAATAACTCATCATGATGTGCCAGAGATAGGTCTTGAATTATTAAGACAAAAGTAAGTATACTTAATGTTATTTTGTTTTAAAAAATATATTAAATTATTATTATTCAAGTGGTTACCAACTGATAATCAATGAAGAAAAACCAGCACCGTCTCGTGATGCGATTAAAAAGCAAATTCGAGGTGTCGACGCAATATTTTGGGTCACTAAGTATAAATTAGACAAAGACTTAATCAATGAAGCAGGTATAATTAATTAGCTACCTGCTAACACAATTCAAATGATGTATTGTTAATTTTAGGCCCTAATTTAAAAATGGTTGGTACAATGTCCGCCGGTTTTAATCACATCGACATTGATGAACTAAAACGGCGGAATATTTTACTCGCGAATACGCCAGATGTTGTCAGCGATCCTACTGCGAACTGCGCGATTATGTTAGCTTTAGCTGCAGGCCGGCGAATGCTCGACGCACGCGAACAAATTTTCAAGTAACTTTCGTCAATTACTATTTTTCGAACATTTTCTCTTGTTTCATAACTAATTAGATATGTTTATTATTAGAGAAAATTGGACATTCAGTCCTCAATGGTATTTGGGATATGATTTATCTAATGCAATTGTTGGTATTGTGGGACTGGGCGGTATTGGTCAAGCTATAGCAAAACGTCTCAAAGGATTCGATGTCAAGGAACTTCTTTATACAGGACCAAGGGAGAAACAGAATGCGGTTGCTCTTCAAGCCAAGTTTACAACACTCGATGAATTGATAACGCGCGCTGATTTTGTATTTGTTTCGGCACCGTTGACTAAAGACACCATGGGGATGTTTAATAAGCCACTCTTTGATAAAATGAAAGGGTCCAGTGTGTTAGTTAATGTGTCAAGGGGCGAACTAGTCAACCAGGAAGATTTAATTGTTGCTTTGCAACAAGGGAACATATTTGCTGCTGGTTTGGATGTCATGTATCCGGAACCATTGCCCAAGGATCATATTTTATTAAAGCTGCCAAATTGCGGTATAGTATATTATACGGAGTAGGTAGTGATTTTTAATAGAAGGAAAACTTTAGTTGTGGTGCCGCATATTGGAACAGCAACTTATGCCGCACGTGCATCAATGGCCAAACTATGTGCAGAAAATATCATTAATGGATTAAAAGGAGAGGCACTGATAACACCAGTTAAATAAAACTCTACATGATTACATTTACATTGAATTTTGTACACTTAGAAATTAAAGCAAAGTTTTGAATATTTTTGAATATTTTTCAAGTTTTAGTATTAGAAATATGCAACCCAAAATACACTTTATTCCCATGCTTTTTCTCAGGACTTTTTTTAAATATTTCGTTTAAAAAATATTTTGCCGCCATACATTCTTTATAACTTACTTCTGAAACTTTTTTCATGAAGTTTACAGGTAGATATATATACGCAAATGACATAACCGGAAGTACCGGAAGTAGTTTTCCATCGCATTTGTCCAGCCATTGCTTGGCCCTTTAAAAATATGACACAGCTTTATAGCCAGGACCCAGCCATAGTGGCCTTAGAACAACGTGAAACAAGTGCCTTTAATTTTGTTTATTAAACGAACAGTCACATCAGACATTGCATTTGCAAATCGCCATTCGCACCGTTTAACAAAAACTAAAACGCTTCTTCAAACCTTTAACGGTTTATTCAATTATTTAATTGTATACTAAAATTGATAACGTGAAATTGCGAACATGTATATGCAACCGGGTACTTCGACCATTTCGTTCGTGAACGACCCTCAATTGACGCCAATGCTTGTGAAGAACCTTCTCGAGAACATCCCCGAGAGCAAGTATTGGTCTTCGATTGAGATGCGCCCAACTTCGAAGCCGCGGATCATTGAGGTGGGCAAGGAAACTGAGGAGTTTGACGAGGTCTGGGACTATTTCACCAACAATGGGACCATGGGCATCTTCAAGATCACGAAAATTGAACGCATCGAAAGCCCCTCGTTCTTGGCTTCATTCATCCTGAAGCGCCGGGACTTTCAAACGAAGCAACTGCTGCCAGTTACTACTCGCGTCATTTTCCACGCGTCCGAATATCCTGCTGCACAACAAGCCAGGAACAATAACTGGGAGATGTCCTCAGCTATTCGTGATCATGTGTACGGCTTCGGCACCTGCTTCTCGCCGTATTCCAGCTTCGTGAGCAAGTTTGGACTGGGCCCAGTTTATGGCAAAAACCACACTTTCTTGTGCCATGTAATCCAGAACAAGCCGGAGAATCTAATCGCGCAGCTTGCAGATGGTTACGAGACTTGGGATAGCCCGGAAGGCAACTTGACCATCAAGTTTGATGACAATTGCGCATACCCTGCCTATAGGGTCACTTATGAAGAGATAGCCGTAGAGGAATACGGCCTCATGGAAGAAAATGCAGGAAATGTCCAAGTAGAACAAGCTCCAGGCGACCTGGAAGAAATCATGGATAATGCTAATGGAGATGACGATTTCGACTTCTTTGACGATAATGCAGGCGACAGGGTACTCGATTATGATGAATTTGACGACTTCGGCGATGGTAATGATTTTTACGACTTTTATGAAGAAAACTTCGAAGAGGAAAACAACGGTTATTACGATGGTTTTGTTAATAATAATAATACCTATGAAATTATTCTTTTTGAAAACCACCTCGAATTTTTTGATTTAGGCGATTTGTCTTCAGACAATTTCACCCAGCACTGAATCCTTAAACCAGTCCAGAAGTATCATTTTTTTTTAATAAAAACCAATGATTCTAATTTGCTGAAAATATTATAAAATAACTCATTAACTTTGAATAAATAAAATTATATTTGAATTAAAAATTTTGCATTTCATTTATTAAAAAAAAACTACGTGTTTATTCAATTTTCACATGTTCCATAAAAACATTCTTAAACCATAAATTCCTTACGTCTAAAATAATCTCTATGCAATTCTTACTCATTAATTATTCTTATTCCTTAATAGATACGAGTTAAAAGTAAAATATTACAGTTACCGTATTAAGTTCATACTTTTATATTGTCAGTCATGATTTCTTCTCGCCATCTTTGTCTCCTTGGGTTGGGTATACCGCTTGATTATGATTCATTCGTGTATTGATAAATCATTGTCCTTCGCTTTTCGTCGAAAATGTTCAATTGTGCACAAAAATTGAGCATAACAAACAAAAATAAAAAGATATTGCATTAAAATGATATTAATTAACAGTAAAAACTGTTAAACTAACAATATGTATTAAAATTTTAATTTGATTAAGTACTTTACAAGTTTACAATCTGACATTCCTCATTCACCTTTGTACTTGGTTGAAACGTTTACGTACATTTCGTGTTTACCTGTTTCTTGTATTATTTTGTTTCTCCTGTTCCTTCCTATAACAGCCCCTTATTCTTAAACAGATTTCTTACTAATAATTCATAATGATTATTGATTAATCATCCCTTAATTACATTTTGGATATTCAAATAGGATATTATATTGTAATCATACCATATTATCATAGAAGTGTTTTGATTGTACAAATGCGTTGCGATTTGTAAATTTGAGCATAATTCTATGGTTTGAAAAGAACCTCACAAACCTCTGCTACCTAAATGCAATATAATAACAGAACAGAACACGGCGTATCTATCATCTATCATCAACAACCTTTGATTTCTTTATTAGTATCACGTAAGAAAGAGAGTATACCTTAGTACGACCACGACCAATAGAAAATATTCGCTAATTTCGATCGTTTCTTCCAAAAATAAGCACAATATGAAAACCGAAAACGTACACACGTAAATCGCATGTTCTGCATGATATCATGATATAGCTGTTCTTAACGAAGTATTGCACAGTTTGAAACCTATAATTATCGATTTCACAGGGAAATGCACAGGAAATTTATTATTCTTTTAATATGTTGCTTAAACGACGTTCAACCGGTTCAACGTTGTTTCATTTAAGTTAAGTTAACTTTAAGCTAGGTCTGCAGTATGATAAAATAGAATTTTGTTTCGTTTGCTTCAATAATGAAACACTCAGTATAAGTGAATTATGATACTGATTAGATAGCATCAACGGCAACAGCACCAGCAACAGCGTTTCGAGTATTTATTGCGATATAGCGCTGTTTCTGTAACTGGCCGCCATTGTTCATTGTTGGCTTGCGTTACTTGTGCTGCATGGTGATGGCGAAGGCGCAAACAACTAACAATAACCACTTTTGAACTCGAGAAACGTGTGTTCTGTAACAGACACTATGACGTCCTTTTGTTCGCGCCGTCGATGCCGCCAGAAGCAGAGCGACGCGCCCGACGCCAGAATGATCACCGTGAGCGCACCTATCAGCATTAGTCCTGCCGTCAGGACAGTCAGCGGAAGCCCAGCATGCATTGAACAATTCACTTCCTGCTCATCGCTGCCGGAAGGACAGTGCCTCAAGCCGTCGCACCACAGTTCCGGACTTATACAAGCGCCGAGTTCCGGACAACTGCAAACACAAAAGTCACAAAGAAATAAGTTTAGAACTTTAGCGCCGGAGCGATAAAGCGGATTGAGGATTGCAGATTGCGGTTTAAACGTGGCGTGGGATTGGCGATATCAAACGAAATTTGCCTTACCTGTGGGGGCAATTCGGCGGCGTGAACGTAAACATTGTCGTCTGCAGCGTGAGCGCCGGATTCTTCGAAACTTCGATCCAATTGACGGCGAAATTTCCCGGCTCGCGCTGTAGAAATTCGATGATAAAGCTGCGCACGTGCTTCGCCTGCAAATGCTTGTAACTGTAAACGGTCCATCCCTCCGAGAAGAGCTCGACGACGTTGCCGACGAACACATCGGGGCAAATGATACGCATGGTTGCTGTGCGGCCCGGCGCATGCACTAATATACGGTTACGTGTACCGCAGTAGCTCTCGTTTTTCATCTCGAATCCTTTAATCTTGAGATAAAGATAATTGTTGAACGGGTTCTCGGGCTCGATGAGCCACGGCTGATTCGTGCAATAGACTGCGGTCTGATTCGGATTCGTGTTGTCGTTATTCCGCAACGTGATCTCGCCGCTGGAGCCCTTCAGTTGGCGCGTCTTCCACGGGTCCAAGCATCCGTGCTCGGCTTGCGCCTGAAACTCGTAGGTGGCATCGAAATAGTAATCACGATAGTCCTCAGTGATGTTCATGTCGGTGATGACAAACTCGACAACAATCTTGCGTCCCGTCTTTGTCAGCACATGCAGCGAATCGCTGACGTTGCCGCACAGGCAGTCGCGCTTGATTTCGACCCCTTGCCAGGGGTATTCCGACACGTGTATTTGCGCGATGCCTCTCGCATGATGGCTCGTCGAGCATTTCCATCGATCGCTCTCGTTGTCGAAATACGAATGACAATACTTTGCCCCGAGACCAACACGTTCAAAATTGATGGCAAGCCGCTTACGGTCGCCTCCTTCGAAATGGTAGGCGCAATTCAACGATTTCTGACCGCCGCGTCCGTACAGGAACGTAATCCTCGGAGAGTAGAACTTGCCCGACGCGCTCGTGAATATTCGATCGCATGGATTCAACGTCAGCTGAACACCTTCCTGTGAGAGATCGACGAATTCGTAACGAAGGACGAAGCTCACCGGATACATCACGTTGCCGTAACGGATCGTTTGGGCGATCGTCAGGTCCGAGCCTGAAGAGACGTAACTCTCCTTCAGGCCGCAGGGACGTGTCGTGCGCGACGAATTGCTCAGCAGCGAGTGATCGCAGAGCTTCGGCTTGTCGTCCTTACAGAATTGCCCCATCAGCGGGACGTTCGTCTTCGTTTTGATATCGCCGTCCCATAGCTGCAGCTGGACGTCGCACTCGCCATCGTATTCGCTGATGCGATCCGCCGTCACATGGTATTTGATGAAGGAGATCCAGACGATTTCTTTGGGGTGTCCGCGGAAGTGGTAGTGACATGTCGTGTTTGGGGGTAACGAATGTAATGGACTTTCCAATATTCCGGAGGGATTCTCGAAGGTCGATACGAGAAATTCGCATTTCTTACCTTGTTCGATGTACGTGGGCGACGCTTTGTTCACGTAGAATACCTGCAACCGCCAGCAGTGTAGTGTGTAAGTGTGTAGGAGCACATGTTCAAGTTGAAATAAATTGCGAAAGGAAAATGAGTAAAAGCAATGAAATCGAATATCATTCATTGCTCATTGCTCGTTGCATCTCGAGACGGAGTTGAAGAGCGGGCAATTTACCTGGACTTCCAGCTCGAATCCCGGCAAATAGGAGAGCGGCAACGGATGAAAAGGGTTGCCGAATGGAGACGTATGGAATCTAACCAGCAGTTCGGGTCCGGAACTAATTATTTCCGGCACCGTCTCGCCGCTACATAAATGAGCCAGTATTGGGCTGTTCTGCTCGCTACCGTCCAGAATCTCGATGTAATCCTGCATCACGTTACACTGATCCCATATCCTGCAAATTGAAAATTAGATCGTCTAACTGCGAAGCTGGAGGGCAACGTGAGTGCCACCAGTCACCAGCCACCATCACCAAGAAACGCATCGAGATAATTAAATTCATCCTTTAATCGATAATACTCTGTTTTGATAAACTTATCTCTGTCAAAGGACACTTGCTCGCAAAGGATGTTTCACATAGTACTAAATCTCTAAAATATGCACAGCTTTTGCGCACGAACACTCGAAGCTAAAGTTATGCTAAATTTCGCTCAAGTTATTGCTGTTGCAAATGCGCTTCTTGTTCTTCCACCCTAGCCTACACCTTGATATATTGTTAGTGTAAGACCTAAGACGTAAGGTGCTTTGCGCTTGCGATAAACTAAAGTAATGTCGAATGTGTTCGATTGTGTGCATTGGCATTGCGAATGTGAACCAGCCGAACCAGCCGACATTCCATTCCATTTAATATTAAAACAAACCAATATTTTTCCATTTTCAGCACTCCATCGGTTCGCAGTCGGGCGACTTGTGCCATTGCCAATGTTCTATTCACGGCGATGCGAATGAATAACGAATGCCTGCTCGTTGGCATTGGCGTTGGCGTTAGCGCTCGAGGAGAAAAAATCCCCTTTTGTTATTCTTTTCAATGTTGTACCTTCAGTTGAGCCCTCTTAAGCTTAACGCTTTCGTTGTTCCGCATCCATTTTTCCACTTCTGCAGGGCACTCGCACTCTATGTATATGCAATTCGCTATTGAGTTTGAAAAGCGACTTTTGCGTTTCGCATTTTGATTCGCGATTCGGCCTGATTCACTATAAATTTAACTATAAACTCGTTTCAATAGAATACCAATGGCAATGGGGGAGTTTTTCCGCTGTTATCGACACTTTTGTTGCATTGCAACACGAAACGAGGTAAAAAAATGAAAAAAACCAACCACGTTGTTGTCGCTCCATTCAGCGATTCAGCATATTCGATTCAATTTCATACACATTTTCGATTTGGAAACTTCGCACATCGGAACATTAATGCCGGAAGCAAGTTTCCTCCACGCCCACCTCCCAAGCGTCTACGATGTTTGCTTATTTATATGAAATTTGCATTTCGCGATTGAATGTTAGGCACTTACCTTGGCTGTTCCCTTTATGTGGATGTAAACATGTATGGAAAACGAGCTAGCGAGAGTTTAAAGTAAAGTCAAAGCAAACTCACCTAAAAACCCGATCGCTATTATCGAATTTCGTAACTTGATGGTCTTTGTGGTTGTAGTGCGCCTGGCGCACCGCGATAAGCGCGTGTTTTTCCGGCGGCGCTGACTTATCTCGCACGCGGTAGCTGCAAGTCAGGTTTCTCGGATAAATGCCTGGATAGTTTGGCGATTGTATTCGACATGGACGTTTGTTGCATCCCTCGAGGAGACGATCGCAGTAGGAGCCGGTGTGCAATTTGCCCCGGTACGAACGCTGCGTCGCATTTCCATAACGAATTCGTGCATCGCTCAAACGCAGAAACTTATACGAGATCTTAAACTCGAATCCGTTCTGATGCTTTCAAAGGGAAACATAATTTGGTTACATTATGCCATACCTATTTCTACATAGATAGAAGACACCGGAAACTGATACACTACAACCCAACGATAGCCTACAGCTTTCCAGCGCATTTGGGAAAAGCGGAAAGGATATTGCACGATACAATTCAATCCTTATCAGATTTAGATAAAAGTTTTAGATTAAAATTTGCCCAAGCAAATTTTTATACTTAGGCAAATTACCTACTTTGTTTCAAAGTTTGAAAATTCAATTTAGATAATGCTCCATACACAAAACACATAAGAAGATAAACTGATTTAAAATGTAATTTTCCAAAGTATTTAATCGTTTTTGAAACAGTTAAGTCTGAGTCTTAAGCTGTTTGCTTTAACAGTAAATATAATATAATTTGGCACACTTGGTCTCTGTGTAAGATATAAGGCAGCCTCTGGCCCTATATGTTAAGAGGTGTGATTCACAATTGAATCGTTAATGCTGCATTAGGTGAATAATCGTCGGATGGTGCGCTAGTTGCTGTAAGATGGGCAGAGGGGTTGGTTAATTAAAACGATAAGTGCTTCGCAAGTTACGTAATAAATCGTACGTATTGCTGCACCATTACTACCATTGCCTTCACCATCAAGGCTAAGGCAACGGAACTGAGAAAACTGGGAAAGCAGTCGAGCACAAACAGCAGCAACACAGCATCCGCGCGAGATGCTGTGATGCTGCCTGCGTTGGAGTTGGAAGATACTAGCTAGACACAGTTCTCAGTCTCACAGGCTGAGCCTACCTGTTGCGGCAGTCTCGAGAGATGGAGTGTTAGGTTGATGCTAGGCGTTTCGCTGTAATAGACGGTGTAGCCCCACGAACTGCCGCACCATTTGCCGCCTTGCGGCGGCCGATTTCCCTCGGCGATGGAGATGTAGCCGTCGGGACAACCCTCCGACGTAAACGATTCGAATGTTCCCACCGAGAACGATTCAAAACTCAGCTACAAAACGCACACACATCAGAACGCAGATCAGGAGACACCGAAGCCGAATGAGAGCATAAGCGTGGGCGAAAAAGTTGAATCAAATAGCAACTCGCAAGCAAAACAGTCTCAGCGCTCTCACATTTCTTCGCATTGCCCAGGAATGCAAGAAAGATAAATACATTTATGGCAAGACGAAGGCAAACATGCAATATGCAAGCACTGAAGAGCAATTACTTGAAAGAAATTTATGAGAGCGCGTGCGAAAAAGGTTCGCTGTGTACTCACTTGTACCAATTCGCCTAAAGATTTGCCGCCAGCCGTGAAATTCAAGTAGCATAAGAAAGGCAGTTGTAATTCTTCCGGACGTTTGATTTCCAATTCGTATGTGCGGCCGACTTCGCCGAAGTACGTTCGATTGCACACTGCAAATTTAATGCATTTTATGTTACTTTCCGCCGATGACTTTTATCTTTTACGTTTTTAATAATGCAAGTGTTTAGAGAGTAGCGTTTTGCTCTCAAAGCGCAAACTCTATAACTAACTACACTTTCTGAACTCTACATTAAGTCAATGTCTACAGTTGTTTTCCACTTGGAAAATTCAACAGCGATGGATGTAAAATAAAAATTGAGTATGACATCAGTGCGGTACTGCGTTACTGCGGTCGCAAGTCGCAAGGATGCAGGATTCGAGGCAATGCAAACGAGAGAAAAAATAAACTAGCGTACATTCATTTGATTTATTCGCGTTTCTCAATGCGGCTTTTCAAGAGAATTACGTTAAAGCGTGCATTTATCGTATCTCGTTGAACCCTCCAGCATCGAAGGTTTCACGTATATGACGACGACAAATCATTCCTTAAAATGTTCCTTTTGCTGTTCAAACTTTTCCCGAGCAGTCCTAGCACCAGCAATATTTCCCCCAAAAGCAGCAAAAAATTACGATTAAATCGTTTAAAGTCGACCGTATTTTCTTTTCTATTACGAGCGGTTTTTCTGTTTGATTCGATAAGGACGCATGAAAAGCCAACAGGGTAAAATGATGGCCATGGCCACCAAACCGCCAAATAATGTTGGAAATGTGGAAAATGTAGCCGTGATGCGTACGCCACGACCAGGGCTGCAAAATGCAAGAAGTAAGTCGCAGTCGCCGGCAAGAAGTTCAAGTTTATAAATTTGGCATTATTAACTTCTCGGTACTTGCTGCTTGCCGTGGAAAGAGAGCGAATGGCGAATCCAGTTAATAATAAGCGAGTAAAAACTTTTATTAAGTTAAACATCATAAAGCATGGAAACTCCCTTATAACGCACAACACAGTATAAGGTTCAACCGGTTAGAGTCGAGTTGGAGTCGGGGTTGCCGGGTATTAATTGTTTCAGTTTTGAAGTCGCGCAAACTGCTCCGAAGCGGAAAGTTTGCGTTCTTTCGACAGGATAGGATATAGGATAGACCACGTCATATACATAGATATAGGCACGGCACTACAGTTAGCCCACAGTAACGCAGTAAAGACGAAACTTTCTAATTACCTATTTAGTTAGGATTTATTTACTTGCCTTGCCTGAGTCACTTTATTGAGTATGCCACTCCGTACATACTCAAATCTTCGAGCCATGCCAGCTACGTATGCGTTTGCCGTTATAAAATTTATATAGTTTTGCCTTGAGTTTTGCTTAACTTTATTTTTAAAGTGTTTCTTATCTCACAACTCGCAACTAGTAGTCGCAACGAGAAAACTCTTCGTACGTCCTTGGATAAACAAAAATCCATCACAATGAAAATGCATACAGATACAGCCATAGGTACAGGCATACTGCAAGCCAAGAATAACACAATGGTTTCTGAATCAAATTGAAGTTTTCTACTAAGGGTAGAACGAAGAAGAAAATTTTAATTAAGAACTAAAAATACTGTTTTTTAAAATTTTGTTGTTTCGTTTGTATCTTCAAATATATGTATTTTTTAATTGTAAATACCAAATAGTTTATATCGAAAAACAGTATTTTAAATGCAAAATACAAGGAAACGATCAATGTATTTTAAATGTAAGATACAAAATAGAAAATGTGTTTTAAATACTGCCCAGCCCTGATCATAATAAATCAATGTAGTTTCCTAGATTTCGGTAACGGAACAATAATAAAATACAGGGAATATTTTTACATTCAGCAAAATTTGCATTAAATTGAGATCGAATCTTGCATAAACAAAAAGATTGCATCATCAGTGGGTTCCAATATCTGTACAGATATTTGTATTTTGCATTTTCCATCAAGTGAGCTAACAATGGCCACCTATACACCAATGCACCTGCACAAGTTGCACGCAAAAAAATGACAACACCAAGCATTAGGTATAGGTAGTGGTAACAACGGCAACAACTGTGTTATTTATATAAAATAGAGTAGCGAGTGAACAAAACCCCATTTAATTGTTGTTAGTTTATCGTTATCTTTACGTTCGTTACGAGATACACGAACAGACGAAAACGAGGAATGGATATGGAGTAGTCAGTGCATTGTGTGTAGCAGGTATATAAAGTGAACTAAGGTTGTTTCGTTGTTAATGTTGGAAAATTGCTTTCGCAAGCAGAATTGCCGGCATAGATTCGCCGTCCTCCAGTTTACAGTAGTCCTACAAGCTACAACCTTCACGATTCTACAATATGCACGTACGTAAGTACATAGTGGAGAGCGCGTGCGATTGGAATATCGTGTCCCCTGGGGACAGTGCCGTTTTCCACCCCCGCTCGTCTTCGTTGCTCTTGATGTTGGCGATGTTGCGTTTGCGGCCCAAACAACCTTCCAGCATCCGCCGCCGTCGCCGCCTTACAGCTTCACCCTAGCTCCCCAGCATTTCCTTTCATATATTCCATTGCTCGTTTTCTTTCTAATCTAAACACCCTCAACCCTCATATGTAGGATACCTGACTCGTTCAATTAATTAGTGTTCGTGCAAATGAAACTTTTCCTAAACTCGCACTCAACCACCGACACTGACAGAGACATGAGGCAAGAGACGTTGAACGAAATGCATCCGACTAGGACTAGACTAAAATCACAACTGAACTCACTTCAGACTCTTCCTTTTCGCATATGTATATGTGTAGAGTTTTGGGAATATAATGTGCGTCACTTACAAGATGCAGGGATAATCTGTTTAAATTAACATTGGCTGGACAAGTTTCCCCTTTAGGGGATGTTTCAAAACTTCTGAAACAATTACTAGGACTAGACTTGAGTTACAAAATCTAAATGATCGTTGTTTGCTGGGTTGAAATAAGGGAAAGAAATGAAAAATGATAATTAGTAACGTTTATAAATTAATATAACCAAGTCATAAATTATGAATTTGAGTATAAATCATTGTAAACGGATATAATATGGAAGAGAATGGTTTAATCCCCTTGTGGGTCCATCCATAATCCTCACCGTGGTTGCTGAAAATTTTGGCGCAGAATGGGAAACACCGAAACCCAAGACAAGGAGCATGCAAAAGCAAAGGATTTGGTGTCATTTTGTGGATGTAAGATTATAGAATGACAGGCTTATTATAAACGTCTTTATTTTAGTTAATTCCTCCTTGCACGCCTAGTATTTGTATAACATTTTTTTAATAAAATAAAGCGCGAACCCGAAGTGTGATTTATGATTTTTTAATGTTGATCGGACTGAATTAATTGAATAGATATTAAGCGCCATGATTATAATTATAATTTATATTCGCTCTTGTAATTACCACAATGCCCGCCTTCGTGTTGGTATATACGCAGATTTTCAATTGCGCGCGCCAATTGTCGAAATTTATAATTGAATAATTGACGCGTGACTATTACGGTTGCTAGGCCGCATAATTAATGAGTTAAATTATCGGTGGATTTCTGAAAAATACGCTTGTCGGCATTATCCAAACCCCTACGTCGTATACGTGCTGTGGCACATGCACAGCATCCACTTTAATTATATTGCGAATTGCGCGGCGTTTATTCGCATGCTGGGATGAATCCGCGCAGAATGCACACGCACGAATTCACGTAGTTAAAAATTTTAATTTCATCGATAAAATACTAGCGAACCATAATAAAGCTAAAGCCACTGGACGACAGGACGAGAACCAGGGCTGCAATGTTTTTCGATTGTTCAATTATCATTTGCATCACATTCCATACCTATAGAGCCATACAGCGAGGCGGCATTTAATTTATGGTGATCAGTATGGATGTTTTAATTGCACAACTGCATCAAATTTCGGATGCCACCACTAGGTGTATGCATGTATAATAATATAATAAATTTATCAGGAGCGCTCGCATTGGCACGTTATGAATACAAATGAAATATTTTAAATTATTCACACGCACACACACACTTCACATGGTGGAATGTTTGAATGTGATGTCATGTAGTGTGTAGCCATAGTACGGGCTCGTCCTTGGTCCTTAACAGGTCCGGTTTATCCACTAGACTAACATAGGCGATCGTCTAGGGCGCTTGAAAATTAAGGGCGCCAAGTTTCGAGCAATATATTACAAAATTTGTGAAATTAATTAAATTTTATTTTAATTAATAATTAAAATAATATCTGAAAATGTGATTTTGTGTGAAAAAGCGACTTTTCTGCGATTACCTTCAATCATTTAAACCGACCCTGGTCCTTTATGAAGAATGGAGCATGAGCGTTGAGCGACGATTTCCAACATACTTCTCATGGTTACTTAATGTTCAAATATGCTGCTTGAATATTGAATGTAAATTTTCCGCTGAAAAAAGCCAGCCAGCCAGCCAGCATCCCTCATCCTCTCAAACAAAATTAGTTTGATTTAGCCACGACACTCAATTCAATTTAGCGAAATTCCTTTGGAGTTTCTTCATCGCTCGCCTAGTGCTAGTGATGAATGCGTGTGGTGAATACTTATATGCATCAGGCTTTTTGCCGAAGCCTGAAGCAGGAGCATCGCAGGATGTTCGTATAACTGCTCGAACTTCGCCGCCGTCGGCGTCTAAATAAGGCTTTTCAATTCAAAATAATGAAACGTTGCGCGTTGCGGCAAATACAGCGCTGAATAATAGTGCCTCATTGATTTATGCTTAGTAATATTAATAAACACGCCACCAAAAGCAGCGCCGCTGTGGGGGTTGAGGCTGAGGGTGCGGGCGCTGGGGCAATCCCTTGTCAAGAACATACGATGATCATGTTTGGAAAAGCTTTCCGAACACGTCGTGCCCATTATGTCGGAAGTCAAAACTACATGATGTATGTACATTTTTCTTGCAAGTATTCCAGGCTTCGATTTTCAGTGAGCAATTGAGAACTGAGTGTATTGGAATATTGAAAATAGTTGAAAATAGCCCGTTTGCCGAACAATATTAATAAACATCATGCATGACTCTCATACATAGGCATAAAATTATGAAATGAAAATTCTCTGCATGCTTGAAGCAAATTTAGCAAATAAAACCAGCGCAGCTATTTCTGGTCTAGCATTGTTCTTCATTTACAATTAATGCTCTTCTTAGGAGTTTTGTTCTTCTTGCTTGCATCATGGTTCATGGCAATGAGCGTGATGCGTTGCCGTTGCCGTTGCATTCAATGACAGACAGTTTCCCCTTTTGTTCTCACGTTTTCGCAAATGTGAGCGAACAGTGATCAGTGAATACAAAACGCGCTCAAAACAAAATAATTTCGCGTGCAAACTTGCGTCTCGTGCTCTAAATATTCCTGTACTGTAAGTACAACTGTACATGTTGATGATTGTGAGGTGTTTTGTAAATTTGTATACTTCACCACTCATTTCATCCACATATATAACGTATTCATTTTCATAATCATGCACCGGTTGCCGGCTGAGAGGCGGCAGGCGACAGGCGGTAATATCAACGTCGTTGGTTGTTGGTTGTCGGTTGTCGTTCTCATCATCAAGCAGCAAAAAGCAGCTGAGCTCAGACTGTGATCGTGCTGTGGTACTAGTGGATGCTGAAGAAGCAAAGCGCTTCTGAAGCATCCTGAACTGAACAACTATATACGCTTCATATAGCGCGCGAAATGTGAAAGTAAAGGAAAAGCGAGTTTCAGAAACTACACGTCCTGGGAATTTCATCTAAATACTTTTCGTCGAAGTTTCGGTTTCTCTTTTGTATATGTTCGACCAAATATATATCTATATAAGATGTGTGTGCGAGCACGGCCGCCTTGGAACCTTGTCTGTGCTTGTATGTTCGATAGAAAATGCACAATGCGTTTGTTTAGCATTTGTTGTATGGTCGCTTTACAACCAGTACAGAAGAGCGAAAGATATCGTTAAGGAATCAGCGTGCCTTGTGCCTTGTGCGGCTGTGGGAAAAGTGCAAAACTTTATTTACGATAAACGTTCGCGCTCTTCAGCCCTCAATGGTCGGACCGTTTATGATTATATGCGAACATTCTCCCAAAACGCTCATTCGATATTTTATTATTTAATGTGCCGATAAATGCAGGCGCTGGGCGTAATTTTTAATAACTGGGGAACTTTGAACAGCACACAGCCGCTGCCAATCCTGCCATCCTGTTCACTGCCTGCAAATGTGGGGAAAAACGAAAACCATCAGACATGCCACAAATAACGGAACTTTTCAATGTGGGATTTTGCGTTTGCAGGAAGTTTTTCATAGTTTTCAACTTCACTTGCGCTAACGGCTAACCGTATTACAGTATGGTGTAACCGGAATTTGCGCGCAATGTTTAATTGATGGGAAATTGCAATTCATAATTCTGTAGCAAAAGCGTCGGGTTTATGTAACTTTTAAGTGACTCAGACAAGTTTTTGCAGTGGGGCGGACAAACGCAACCTGTTTCAGCTTTTTACGCGCACAATGAGCGCAAATTAGACTTTGTTGAAGAAAGATATCGCGAAAAAAGAAGATTACAACCGCAAATTTACACACTTTTAAGTAACGGCTTACGGGACAACCGTAGACATAACTTTGGCCGCGTAGACATTCAGAAACAATTTCGTAATTGTTAGATTTTATTGCCGGGCTAACCGCAACGGCAGCACACTAACACACTATCATAGTCCTATAGTCCTAGATACAAATGTACACTGTGCCTACATATGGAACTGTGAACATTTGAACAATCCATACGTGATTACGCCGGTCGGCGGTCGGCGAGTGCGGGTGCGGGTCGGCCGGCAATAAAAAAAAGAAGACGACTTACGTGAACAATCCTGCGGCTCGTCCGCATTGTTCTCGCAATCCTGCACACCGTTGCAGTACCTCTCCAAGCCGACGCACTGTCTGCCGTCGCCGCATTGAAATTCGGATTTTTTGCACGACGACGTGCCTTTCAGTTGCTGCTGTTGCTCTTCGTACTGATGCGGATGCTGCTGATGCTGCTGATGCGACTGTGTCGGTGTGTGCGTTTCATGCCGGCGGGCGAAGTTTGGCCCTTGCAGCTCTTCGTCCTGACGCACCAGCGACGTGCCGACGTACGTGACTAGCAGGAGCAGGAGCTGGAGCAGCAGGCCGTACGGGAGCAGGGCCTGCCGCATTTTGATAGCGACCGCAAAGCGAGCCCTTTCTGCAAAAGCAAAAAGAACGTAAAAAATTGCTGCGTAAAATGTAGATTTAAATTTTCACAGCACACACGCACGTACGCAGCGCGGAAATGAGGAAAGGGGAACAAATACAAAATCCTACGATACAAAAGAATGAAAGCAGACGCAACGCAACCAACACCGAACACCGAAGAAATAAAGTAAATTATCGCTCGACGAGCAAAGTTTGATTATTAATCAATCAAATTTGAACGAAATTGCGTTCCGGTATTATTTCGATTCGGAGTGACGTCAGTAGAAGTACATTTACATTGTATGAGTATCGAATTTTCATTAGCTCGCTACCAATGATCCTTTTATTTTCTTACTTTGAATAAAACGCTAAATGACATTTTTTTATGATTTATTTATTATCATTCGAATGATATACGACTTGACCGAGTTTGTTTCTTGCTTTGCATATCGTTTTCAGTTGGTTTCCTATGGTTGTCAACTTACAAGAAGTTAATAATCAGCGACAGGGCAAAAAAACGAACTGTTTTTAGTTGGTATTAAGGATTACCCGCATTACTGGGGTAGTTCTTCTATTTCATTTCGTAGGCAATTAATAAAAAAAACCCAAGACCCAACCTAATATACATTACTCTAGTGAATTGAAGAAGTAGATGCAATTAATATTCATAGAAATTATCATTTGCAACGTTTGCAATTAATTTCGAATAGATTTTCTTTGTTTTAGCGCTTTTATCTTTATGCATCATGCAAAAAAAACGTATGTAAAGTTGCTTTGCCAGCGCTGCGGAAAATAAGTACCTAAAGTTTGATATGGTAGTTTAGTTTTTCATGCCGCGTTGCAGTGGAAATGAGTATCATTAACATTAAAAAAAGATTTCGTTGCCGTTGTCGACAGAATATGTAAGAAACGACGTAAGTTGGTTACACATTACACATATGGTGCACACCAACCCCCATAAGTTGAATATGTATTTGTTAGTATACGAGTGATACTGTCGTTTCGAAAGTTTTCCAACTTTTATAATACACGGCAGTTTTATTAAATATTAAAACAGAGATTAAATATTCTCAACAAAAGAAAAGCGCGCACTAAATGTCTATATGCGCTCAAATAATTAATTAATAGGAAAATATCTAAAAAAAATCTTCAAAAGAAATTAGTTTCATACCTTTGTTCTTGTACTCGTAGTTATAACGAGCATGAAGAAAACCGTACGGAAAGTCATAAAGAAAACCTAAGTTTAGTTATTCTATCGCATGTGCTACTATAATTTTCTTAATACATAACATGCAGAACATAACTTATTATTGTGTAACGTCGACAAAAACATATATTATACGGCGTTGCTGGTTGCTGGAAGAATGAGGACGAGAGCACATTTGAGAGAGTAATCCTACTGGTTTGGTGTTGGTGGAGTGGTAGTTTATTATCTAAGAGCCTTGGAAAGGTAGGAGTTGAAAATTCTTCGCATCAAGCACAAGCAGTCGTTTGCTAGATGTGTTTTATATTTGCGGAATGGCATCAAGTCGAGTAAAATAGCTCACAATTCGTCGGCGTTGGTGTTGGCGGCGGCATCGGCATCGGCGTCGTTACTCGTTAGTAATTTGCGCGTTCGTTTTCCACGAAAGTCTCAGACAGTCAGACATTGCATTGGCATTAGCTTAGTGCAAACGAAAACAAGCGAGTTTCTCTGTTTCCCATGTTTTTGACGCTAAGAAGTTTCGACTAGTATTTTGTGTGTTGTGCTGTGTTGTTTTGTGTTGTTGTGTATATGTTCATTGTTTCGCAATAAATAGACGAACCGACGAACGTGCGATGGCGAAATTGTTCTCGAATTGGAAAACGCTGTCGTGTTTTCATTTTCGTTCCAAAGTCTTCGTCTTTGGCCCATTCAGCGTGGCGTACTAATGAATTTCGCACGATTTTCCACGTTTCTATATATACACTATAGCGACGCATAGCTATACACCGTCGAATTCCAGAGCGAAAGAATGATGATTTATTTTCAAAGCTACAATTATTCCGATGGGAAACATTATTGCGTATTGTGTGCTGTTCTGCCTGTTCTGCTGTTTTGTTGCGAAGTTAAAGTTGAGTTAGAAACGCAGGAGACGCAGCGCGGCACAGGAAAGAAAAAGTGAAGTTGTTAAGCACTCTTCAAAGCGAAGCGATCAAATCAAACTGCCAAATCGCTTTTTGTTGTTATTTCTCATCTTGAACATGTACATGAGGAGAGAGTTGTAGAGTTGAAGTTGGGTACCTACAGATCTAAGGGCTATATTTTGCGCTAGCAAATCCGAAACTGGGAAATCTTAAATGGAAAAGAAGAAATCTCAAAAATGCCTTTCGGAAAACCCCAATATAACAGCAATAGAAAAGTTATATTAAAAACGCATCGCCGACTCGAAAGATTGATACTTTATTTTATTGAATTCGCCATTTCGCCCATCGGACTTGCAAGTCGAAGAAGCCTGCTTTATGGTTTATTGGTTTATATTTTAAGTTTTTGCCCGGCTATTTCCATTTCAGCCCGGCGCCTCCACTTCGCATATCTATCAATAGCAATAGGCCATTCTCATTCTTGCCGTTTCTTTACATACCTATATAGTTTACGTTTAGGTTTATACATTTCACATGTGCTTCATCTCCGTAACGCGTTACCCCTCCAACTCCAACCTTCGAAAACTCCAACTCTGCAACAGCCAACTCTCCAACAAAACCCTCCCCAACTCAACTCCCAACTCTAACTCAAACTCGAGTTGAGTTCTACTATACATGCTGCAATATATCTACACGCTATCAGTTATATCGGTTAAGATTGATTGCCCCATTGTGCGTCGGACTTAAATGATAGCCGCTTTTTTCTTTCGCGGTGTTTTCGCAGGCAGAAGCAGAGCCAGTGGCAGCGTGCGGGTGCTGGCGCGCTTTTTCCTTTCTTTTCGCTCAAGCTCGCTCAAGAGCAAAGGCAAAAGAGCGCACACGACACGACACACGAATTGCACGAAGCTATCCGTATCCGTGGCTATTTTCCAAGACATTTGTTATTATATTAGCTCTAGCTTTATACGCGCCGAGCGACGCAACGTAACGTAACGTTGCTGTTTGAAGGAGATAATTTATGTCTGACCCGCGAACTCCTCGTCCTCGCTCCTCGGGCTTGAAGTTAGGGATCGCCCTCTCGCTATAGTCTCGCTTCCCGCTTGCCGTCGCCCGTCGCCAAATGGCTGAAATCCTTTATATGGATGTGTGGGGATTGGGGACCGGCGGAACGCAACACATTGCCGGCCACGGCCACAGTCATGGCACACAATTGCCAAAAAGAGAAGAGAAGCCTTTCCTTTAATGGGATAATTTATGCATGCCCCTAAAGAAGTGGGAAGCTACAAGTATTTCTATTCCTACATGATTTTCGCATTAAAACCGACCACTTACTGATTCAACATCGTAATTAAGTTAATCAGGCGATGATTAAACGCCGCTTATTACTTATCCGAACGAATCGCAATGAATGCAACGCTCGATGCAAACTTGTTGTGAGGCGAGATTGATAATATCACGTCTATTAGTGTCTTTCATGATAAAACACTCGGTACGTAGGGCATAGTTTAACAACAAACATTAAACGAAATTTCGAAATACTCTAAATAGTTAGCAACAAAACAATAACACATTTAACAAATTAAAATGTCTAAACGGACAGAAAGGAGAAAGCAACACAACATCATGAAATACAATAACTGAATTTCGAGGACAAGGACGAAGGACGACGACGACAAAGTACTTGACAACAAAACAACACAACACAACCGACGACAAAACCAAGCCAAACAACACAAATGCAAAGCAAAGGAGCTAAGGACAAGAGAAAGGATAACGATGTTTATAAATATGTTATAATTACCTGCGTTCACTGCCGCCGTCGAATGAATGAAGCGCTGTTTTCTTTGCGCGTTTTTCAACTAAGCGCGATTGGGATTAAGTGTTTAGGCGTAATTATAAATGTCACGAGGACTTCGAGTAGGTCACAAAGCGTTCATTAAGGATGTTCGATGCCCGCTTTTTTTTTTAGAAAATTTCTTCGGTTCAATCAGTGCCTCGTTTCTGGCAATTGCTTGCTTGCTCTATACGTGCGGGAAAGTGGCGCAAAGCCGCGTTATTCTCGATGTGGGCGAGTGTGGGGCCGGCTAGCAGTAAACTGAAGCAGTAAGCATTCGTGCGGCGGCACTGGCGGCAGGTTTGTCGTGGAACACAAGCGAAAATGACGCTGGTAAACACTGGGGGCGGTGAGCGCGCATCCTGACCGGCGCATGGGATCGAAGTCGACTTTTTCAAGCGTGACCAGGACAAAGCCAAGCCTATTCGCGCTTTTACTCATACTTACTCTTACAGCAGATAAGAAACATTGGTGTTTGCACCACACGATTTCCTGATCTCATGCTTATAATAAAAACAGGAAAGATATTTACTTAAAGAAACCATTCTTTATTTAATCACAATTTACAAAAAAGTCAGTAATGTTGGAAACCATTTTCACTATATTAGGTATATCCCCATGAAAGGACTATACATTATTTAGTAACATGTTTTTAACAATTATTGAACAATCAAAACTAATTATAAGTGCATCACTAAATTAAATTTATACTATTTATTATTTAACAAAGGCTTCCGCCGGAATCGCCCCATTGGTTTTGGCCTCGGTGAAGGCGAACTGGGCGCGTGGATAGTCCCAACTTGTCTCTTCAAGGCATCTAAACACAAGAACAAATGCAAGAAATTTTTAATATTTTTAATGTCGCATAAATTTGACGTAAACGTACTTCTGGGACCACTCAATATTCATCCCCGTTTCAAGGCTAAGCGCTTGGAGCA
Source organism: Leptusa sp. GC000079 (assembly GCA_030264655.1). Classification (NCBI taxonomy): domain Eukaryota; kingdom Metazoa; phylum Arthropoda; class Insecta; order Coleoptera; family Staphylinidae; genus Leptusa; species Leptusa sp. GC000079. The sequence goes on from JARJDT010002186.1 coordinate 31,855, forward strand.
TTTGCTGCTTCCTCATATCGTCGATCATAGGTACTGCAGGTGCAACAATAGGGGATGCAGTCGAAGTGGACGCTGACGACGTCGCTTGTACTGGAGGTGTTTTAAATGCATTCTGCACAAACAAAACAGGTTACTTCTTATTAGATTCATTTTTTACAATGCATTAGTAGCATTATTTATTAGTAGTAACTTACTTCAATTTGGGCGTCGGTGGCTTTGGTAATGTGAAGTTCTTCATTGACGATGCAAAAACCTGTACCAGAAGGCACGATAACAAACGTCCTGAAGAAGGACCGTATAGGCGATTGCTTCCTGCCCGTTCGCACCTCTTTAAAAACACCGGCGATACTAATGATCATCATTTGCGGCTGCAAAAACACGAAAATACACGGAAAGCCCAAAAAATTAGTTGTTTTTCAAGATGAATTGACTGCTTCTTACTGTGAATAAAGTCAAATCGACGGTTAGACTGTTCAGATCATGCTTTGTTTGCGGCATTTCTTGCAGGAACGCAACGACTGCTAAGTTTCCTTGTTTGAGGAGCTTACGACGACGCTCTGGATCACTGACTCGGTACAGATTGCGATTGTCCGTATTGTACCAGTTGCACGTGTTCTTTTGAGCATCTCCGTAGCCATAGGACATTGTTAGCGAAAACATTGCGTTCTCGTGATATGCTTGCAGCAATGGCTGGCGATTGTCGCTGTCGGTGATTTCAATGTATTGCTCCAGGAACTGGCGGACAATGTCTTGTCCTGGGTTACACAAATATGTTTGTTTCGGTGGTGGAAGAGTGGATTCTTCTATGTCGAAGGAAATCGGCGGTGCCAGCTCAACTCCATCCTACATTAATTTATTATAAAAAGAACGGCAACGAAAAACGATTTAAGTAAAGATTCCACTGCTGATCTTTGATTGAAACAACAAGAATGTAATTGTCACAGGTTTCAAGAAGAAATGAAATGATAAAACTGGATTTGAATGGGGACTTACCAATTTCAAAAGTTTCGGGAAACGCTTACGAACGTCGCTGTCAACAGAAAATGGTTATTGTGGCAGATTTAATCAGCTTTCTTCCCTCATTAACTAATCTTTGAACTACATTAATTAACTTAGTCCTTGATTAATTACTTATATTTGTTGCTATATAGCAAAACTAGATAAAAGTTGATTTATTGTTTTAATTTTTTTTTAAATTTTCTGTTCAGATTTCTTAGTGTGATCTTTTGGAACATCATCTTCCATATTGAACGCAATAATAATTAATATCATGAAAATGAAAAATTAACAACGCAAATTGATAGATTTTGATAACAATTTAATTGATTTGGACTATTTCCTTGTTCATCCTTCATTTAATTAACTTTTTTGTCTTTTCTCTTCTGTCCCCCTTACTTTTTTTATTACAAAAACTTTCAACACAAAACATTTGAGTTCTTTGACTTTTTTGAAAATTTGAAATTTAGAGCTTGCGTTTTCACATGTTCATAAAATATAAAATGTCGGGAAAGTAACGAGAGACCTTTGGAAAAGAGACATGGCTGGATGGAACAAAATACCACAAATTGAAAATACAATTTGTGTTATAGATTGGTTGGTGTTCAAGTTGGTTGTGTTGAGCAACTTTCATAGTTGCAAGTAAGTGCTTGCCATATTTCTATGCTGCGTGCTGTGTGCGTGCGTCTTCGCTCGACTACACCAAGTATGATGAAGATGCTGTGTGCGTTTCACCTTCACCGTTACCAATGCACGGATGAAGTTACTAAGTAACACAACACACAAACAACATCGTTGTGGTAGTCGGTAGCTTACAGTAACAGAAAACTGATACTGGCTACCTATTGCTGATAAATTTGAAACGAAGAGCACAAAATTCCTTCGTTTTTTTTGTATTGCACAAGACAACGTCTTTTAGTGCGTTTGTTGACGACTTTTAGGATTCGGAGAAAGAAAAACGGGCGAAAATTTAAACTACAATTGATTGAACAAGTTCACAAGATAATTATCGTATTCATTTTGAATGAAAAATTTATACAAAATACAATCTTTTTTTAATTTTTGTGTTAAAAGTTGGTGTTTGTTTTTTCTTTGAACTGTTTTTTTATTTTTTTTTAAGTTTCATTGGTCTTTCTTTTATTTTTTTTAAATTTACAAGAACAAACAAGGTGTTGAATTAATTGATTATTTGCATTATTAATTTATCACTTTAGTAATCAAATAAATTAATTGATTCTTTGTTTAATTATTAAATTTTGTATAAACTTAATTTTTAATTAAAGAAATCATTGAATTAGACAAAGAATTTATAAGTAAAGGAGATATCACATGAAGAAACCTAAGAGTTATTTTTGTTTGTCAAATAAAATGTGTTTTATCAATTTTTGTTACTTTTGCAACATAACAAGCAAATAATCACAACCTGCAATTTTGCAATCCCAGCAATCAAAAAGGTTGTTTTAGCTTACCATCAATTCCCGCCGCCTCCTCCTCACACCACACATTAAATAATTTCAAATATTTCACAAATTGCACCCGCAGGCAGCAATACATGAAATGACAAAGATATTTGTTACCTTATGTATGTAGTCTGGTCTTTGAAGCCATCACACAACGGATTGCCATCGAGAACGAGTTCAACTAATGGAACACCAGTCAAAACATCCAAATTATGCATGCTTTTCAACTTATTTTTCCCAATGTGAAATATTTTCAGATTTGGCAACTTCTTGATGATATCTTTTAGATGCGCAATCACTTGAATATTGTTATCGTTCAAGTTCAGGGCCTCAATTTCAGGTATATTCTCGGAAATGATGTTGATTGCAGCCTGATTGACTGTCGGTCTGAAGAGTGGACAGAAAGTGTCATGCAAGTCAGGATCAGCATGGAATTTAGTCATGTCTAGTGCTTTAGTAACAGGATTGTAACGCTTAGCCATCACTTGCTTCATTTTCTCTCGCAATTCCGGGTTCAGTTCAATATGCGGCGTATCTGCTTGAACGCGAATGAGCAGTTTGAAGCCATCAGGCATTTCAATCTCTTTATTCATTGTGCTGAGTTTCTCAGCTGTTTTGTGTTCATCAATGTAGAATGTTGCTTGTCTGCCTTGAGTCTCCCACTAATGAACAAACAATTAGATAAACATTAACATGAGTCTTTATTTACAAGAACTCTTGTCTTTATTTCGACAAAATTCGAGACAAGAATAAGACAAGAGTCGGTATAGAAAATCTAGACCAGACAAGATTAAGTTGTTCAAGAAATTTGGCAAGAAATATCAAGAAATTTTAAGAAAACAAATAAAAATATTTGATATTTCGAGACAAGACAAGAATTCGTGTCACATGAAACCCTAAAAACAACCATTGAATCGTTTCTTACCAAGTATGGAATCAAAGGCAGTGGATTAATGTGATCCAATATTTTCCTCAGCAAGAACGGCTTGTCGTATTTGCTGCCATAGGGTATCTGCACCCTGTACCAGTTCAAAGGGCTCTCAAACCAGCGTTTCTTGGGTGCTGGGGAACTGGGTCTGCCCATTCCCATGTGTCCCTTGCCCTTACCGCCCATTCTCCGCATATTATTATTGTTCTTGCGGACGGGCTGATAGTTGTTACTTCCACTGAACCCAAACTCATTGCTGAACTCTTCAAAATGTTTGAAATTGATTTTGCGTTGAGGTTGCCCCCCTGTGCGTGTGTTCTTGAAGCTAACGCGACGCTCCATCAGGTCTATCAAGAGACAAACAAAACATGCAATGCAATAAATACAAGCCAGAATGCAAGCTTTCTCTTCGCTAGGTTGCTATTGCCTTAGCTTTAGGTTAGTAAAATAATGTGCAATCTTACCATCGTGCATCCATGGATTTCTAGGCTTTGGCATTGTGAACGTTTGCGTGCGGAAGCGTTTAATTAATAGGAAATTCGATAAATCACAACCAATATTGTTAATATCACTATGTTTTGAACAAGAAACGATGCTTTTATTCCGTTTTTCGTTGAAAATCAGTCGGAACGATTGCAAAACAACACTTACACGACTGCAGAATTATTTGAACAGGAAGTGACGCTTGGAATTTAAAATGGCGTTTTCACGCCTGCGCACTAGATATTGAAAATGTTTCGAGTTATAATCGAAATCTTGCGAATTATAAAGAAATACTTTGAATATTTTGCTTTTTTTTTTACTTCTAATTAATAGAAATACTATTTATTAATATACCGCATTAATCTTGTTCTTCATGGCTTGTTCCTGGCTAAAAGCACGGAAAAGCCCAGGAAGTAAAAATTATGTTGGTAGCACTGACATTTAGTTTTTTTAAGCATTTTTGAGTAATTGCTATATGTATTTTAATTTGATTATAATCATAATATTTATAAGATACATTATATGCAGATTAGCGATAGAATCAGAAAATAAAAAACGTTATTCTCCATTTGTGATTCCAGGGCTGCAAATACAAACTAAGAATTGAAAAACGCATTAGTAAAAGGCAATTTATTTCAGAGAAATTATCTTATATATTTTATTATAATATTACAGTGATGTATAGTATAAAATTTATTAGGCTAAAAAATAATGTGACAAACATTTGAGTGTCAAATGAGATTCTTGATTTCATAAAGTTCCCATTATCTTCTTAAACATTTGTATGCAGATTACGCTAGTAAATTATTTGCGTTTTTTACCTGATGGCACGTTGCTAACTTGTGCTGGTGCTGCATAAAGTCTCTGGGAGATTTTATTGATGTAATATAAAGCAACAATAGAGAATAACAAACTGCAACAAGAATTTAAAACAACATTCATGTTTTACACAAGAAAATTAAATAGGTAAATCTTACCAAGTTGTTGCTGACACTCTGTGAACAGTCCCTGCACAAATGACTGATAAGGAAAGGCAAAAACCAACTGAAAACATAACAATGTTAAGAAGTTTGCAAGCTTTGAATTTAAGTAATAAAAACTTACTTTCCGGAAATAGTTTCACTTGCACAGATTTCCCGAACAACATTTGCTCGAGATTACCACAAGCTGTTATTAATAATACGAAGAAAACAGAACCCAAATAACCACCTAGGATTGTATGCATTTGGGAAGCATTTAACCAAGGTTTGTACATTTGCATTCCGGAAAATATGAGAACAGCGCTAATAAGTGCTAGTATAAACGACGTACCACTAGACGAGGCTACAAATTTATTATTAATGTATTGTTTGTTTTCGCAATTTTAATATTATTTACCCATTTTTATTGAAATTTATTGTAAAGTAAATAACGTCAGCACCGGCAGCCGGTCCCACACTCCCACAACGCCACAACGCACGCAGCGACAGTTCTTTGCGCAATTGCATTTCTCAACAAATGTTATGTGAGTTGCCTACATTCAGGCCTAACAATTAACTTTAAAATGAGTTTAAAAAGATTTGACGTAAGTTATAACAAGAGAAAGATTTAATCATTAATCAGAATTAATTTTTAGTAGATTTTTATTATGTTTTATGTAGTTTTATGCTGATTTAACGAGAATTTATGGAAAAAAGTTAGAAGGGGATTTAAAATACTTGGCAACATGGCGGCGAAAAACCTAAAACTGAACGTGAGCGAACGCAAAACGCCAATCGCTCGCAGAAATGTCAAAACAAGCGATCGTCGTCAGGTGTCAAATCTCTAGTTGTGCTTAGCCGTTTTGTAATTTTTTTGTAAATAATTTTAGCTTAATTAAATAATGAATTAATTAAAGTATAAAATAGTAAGTTTAGTTAAACAATGGTTGGCGTGGATTACATCAAACGCGAGTATCCGTTGCATTGGCATGTGTGGCAGAACGATTACCAGCAGTTGGAGGATGATCTCGGCCAAAATAAAGTATGTAAATAGAAATAGCAAATAAACAGAAAAAGCGCCTGCTAATTGCGCTACATTATTAAAATCCTCGTTAAAAAACACCAACTGATTCGGCTATGTGTGATTGTACACGCTTACGCAAAATGTGATTGCATTTTCGCCATAGGAATTATGTTAATTAACATTGACGAACGTCATCAGCTCGTGAGCGATGATGATCTATTGCATTTTTTATCCAATAGCTAATTTATTTGCCCTTTAAATTCAAATACAATAATATCTTAAATGGAAACGCACAGCATTCATTCTAATTGAACAAATGGGAAAGTTCTAGAGTAAAGTTTACTAATTGCATTTGAAAACATAAAAGTCATTAAATTGTTGACGAACTGTTTAAAAACTAACGTTTAAATTAAATAGTTAATTGCGTTTAATTTACTCTTTAAAACTTCCTCATAATTGTATAAACGTTAAAGTTAAATAAAAAATAAATAAACCAATGAACAAGCAGAAAGTTACAAAAGTTGTTTGATATCATGTTTGATAGTTTAATGTTAATTGAGTTAAATGCAAACGATTGATAAGAAATTGCTTATTTGAATGAAGAAGAAGCCTCACAACTAACCACGTTACCAAAGTTACAGAGTATTTAACCATGTTTTCAATTTCAATGCAACTGAAACCTTAGATGCGCAATAATTCCATTTAATATGCACGTCGACTGCGAAAACATCTATTGCAATGCTTGCTAATAACTTCGAGTTTGAAGTTATTAGTTAGTAATATGTTTATATTATGATAATGTAGTTGGAATTGGAGAAATGCGACAATCGTGGACGGACGCCACTGTTGCTGGCCGTCACTTTAGGGCACTTAGAGAGCGTTCGCGTTCTGCTGAACTGCGAAGCGAATGTGAATTTCGAGAATCCGGAGGGTTGGACTGGTAAAACAATGCAATTCTTTACGAAATGAATGAGTAACAGAAATGATTATCAGTTGTGCAAGAGGCAGTCTCCACCGGCGATCCTGTCCTACTTCAAATGGTCTTGCAAAGTCGAGACTTTCAGAGATACTCGAACCGAATGGCGGGGATTCCAGAATTGCTACAGAAATTGAAAGACGCTCCCGATTTCTACGTTGAAATGAAATGGGAATTCACCAGTTGGGTGCCACTCCTGTCTAGGATGTGTCCTAGCGACACTTACAAGGTGTACAAACGCGGATCGAATGTTCGCATTGATACCACTTTGTTAGGGTTTGATCATACAAGTTGGCAGCGAGGCAATCGAAGCTACGTTTTCCAAGGACAAGGTACTTTCCTCGCATCTTCATCTTTTCTTCCTTAATTTTTTTCAATGTGCTTTTTGTTTTTATTTTTAATCAAAGCGCTTCAAATATGTGACGCGATTCGTGGCAATCGAAGCTACATTTATTCGTTAATCAATTCCTCCAAACAATCGGGTAAAAAGTAGGCTTGCTGCTTCAAATGAGGGTTTTGCGAGAATCTTTCTGATTATCAATTCAAGAAATTGTGTCTTGATCTTGTCAAGAAGATAATAGTTTACAATATTTTCCTGCAATATTTTAACATGAAGAAAATTCAAGATTAAGATTTTTTTCAAGAATTGGTTTTTAGATTTTTCCAAAATTTGGACTTAAAATCTGAAATTAATAATCTAAAAATAGCTTAACAATAGCAACTGGAATAATTTTCACACGTTGGGGTTTATAAACACTTATGTTCACCATTCTTTAAAACAAGCAGTATAACTAACATATTTTTTAAATCAAAATATTGATAGGAAAAGGTAATTTATTAACTTATTGTTGAAAGCGTACAATGAATTTATCGACAGTCCATTGTTTCTTATGTGCCTTTAAAGAATTTTTAATTCCAATTTGTTCAGAAAAAGTTATGATTTGAAATTTTTCCAAGGCAAGCAACATTTATTATATTAATTTAGTGTATTTTAAGGTTGGACAATTGTAAATTTCGGTTAAATTAAATTAAGTGAATGAGTATAAAAGACATACTTCATCAAAACAAGACTAGAAATGGATTGGTTCCAAGATTTCTTGTCTCGCGAAACCCGACGGTTCAAACTTCGCATATTTTTCATGGATTTTAGTTTGAATAACATCTTGAAACACATAAAAAACCATAAAATTTGTTAGATGGCGGCGCGACGATGATGGAAATCGACCACGAAGCGCGCCAGGTCTTCTCCGAGACAATGCGCACGCCGGAAGAAGCGCAAAGCACCTTCAACCCCTCCGACGAATCGATCTCCCAACGCTTGACGACCCCGATCGTCACCACGTATGTCGACACCGACAAGATCAGCTTCGAGCGCAACAAGGCGGGCATGTGGGGTTGGCGCTCCGACAAGATGGAGATGGTCAACGGCTACGAGTGCAAGGTGTTCGGCGCCAGCAACGTCGAGCTGGTGACGAAAACGCGCACCGAGCATCTCACCGAAACCGACAAGGCGATCGCCCGTTCGAAGACCACGAAGACGCCGCTCCACAACTTCCTGGGGATCGCGGACGTCGACGACAATCAGGCGGCGTCGCTGCTGCCCAAGGAAGAGTACTCGAACGCGGGCAATCCGTGCAATATCCCGCCCGAGGAGTATTTCGATAAGGATGTCGATCTGGACGGCAGGGACATCGGCCGGCCAAAGGAAGTGAACGCGCGCGTGCAGAAATTCAAGGCGACGCTGTGGTTGTCCGAGAACTATCCGCTTTCGCTGCCCGAACAGATTCTACCGATTGTTGATTTGATGGCGATATCAAGCTCACACTTTGCCAAACTGCGTAATTTTATACAAATGCAACTGCCAGCAGGTTTTCCTGTCAAAATAGGTGCGCAAACATAACTGCACACTAATTCACACAAAATCACGCTATAATAATATTTTTTGTGTAGAAATTCCATTGTTCCATGTACTGAATGCTCGCATAACTTTTGGTAATATTTTTGGAATGGACAGCGACGTGCGTTACGTGACTCGACTCGATGAAGACGAGCGATTATCCTGTCTACTTGACGATGTCCTCTTCCAGATACCAGCCGGATACGCCCAGCTTGGTACTGGTAAAACACAAGTTACTGATAGGGTCTTGTCGTTTTTTTAATTCTAACAATTAACACACACCACGCTTAAAACTCACATACATTACACCTACCAGTGTGGTCTCTATACCTTACAGGGTGATTGAATTGAATTCGATAGAAATACCGTATCTCCAAACCCTATCCATGGACATACGGTATTTGGATTGCCTGTTCGGTGTAGATGATTCTTAAAGAATTATCATTACATTGGAGTTGTGTTGCTTGTTGCAGTTGGTATGGACGAGCGCCGCCAGTATAGCTTGGAGGAAGAGGATGATCTATTGCAGTTTGCCATACAACAAAGCCTGATCGATGCAGGCACCGAGAAGGAAGTCGTTGACATTTGGGAGGCGCTTAAGGCCAAGAAACCATCGCGTCCTTCCACACCCAACCTAGGCGGTGAAGAAGAACGACAACTGCAAAGGTACTTACCTATTTTATGTCACTAAATTGCAATAAACTCTTGCATTCTTCTCTATTGTTGTTTTCGTTATTCTTGTTGAAATTGGCAGGACTTAATTGGCGTGTTTGCGCTTCGTATTTGTTTGTTGTTGTTTGTATTAAGCTAGAGTTTGTGTTTAGAGCAATACAGGCTAGTCTTGCAATATACCAAAACAATGACGAGCATCAATTCAACTCGGACTCGTCGCCGGACATCGACTCCGACATTCACAAAGCAATCATGCTGTCCGAACAGCAACGCTTACGGGAGGAACAGGAACGCATCGAGGAGCAGCGGATGCTTGAGGAGGTGCTGCAACTATCGCTAACTGAAAAGTAGTCTACTTTATGGGAATTGATTGATTGATTGATTGATCAGGGGAGCTTAACACTAACACATAAACGCGTGGCGCGTGAGAGGAAACTAAAGAAGAAAAGGAGAATAACGTATTGTACATAATATCATTATATTATGAATTTAAATTTATTAATTTATTTCTTCTAAACGTTCTTGAATTGATGATACAGGTTTATTATATTTAAATTTAAATAATTATATAACTATTAATCAAAATGATGAAATCAAGCGTTGAGCAAACAGAAAAGAACGTATTCGATAAGTGATAAGAAAATATTCATTATTGATTAGTGATTTACTATTTTAAATTTTCAATTTTCATTATTATCTACGAACAAATTGCATCTTTTCAGCTGCATTCAATGAATTGAGGTGAAGATTGAAAAGATGCAATGCATTTTGTGTGTACTTATCTTTTTTAAGCAAATTTCAATTTTAAAATACCATTTTACGATGTGACATTTATTGCTAAACTTAACTGGTAATGTGAAACAAACCAAACCAACAGTTGAACTGATTATCTATGTAAATTATAGAACATACGACGAGCGTTCGCTTCGTGTTAATAATAACTTGAAATTGTCCAAACTTTTTATACAAGAAAACACAACACAATTCTAATCCAATTAACATAAAATAAGTCAGAATGAAGCTTACTGGAACCGAATCGAAATTATTTCAAAAATCATTTACTTCTGTGTAATTAATAAATGAAAACTCATGAAGACGCATTTTATTCTATTCATTCATAGTTTCCTGTGCCCTGTAAACAAACATTTATTAAACAATTTGTTCATTCACGTTCACTCAAAAATTGTTCTTACTTTGTGTAAATTGTCTGCAAAATCTGTTTGCTATGAGCATAGCGTTCTTCATTCTTGGAGGACGTTGCAATCCACTTCTTTTTGATGTCATTCCATCTTTGAAGATGTGAAGCCATCAATTCGCTCTTGGCCACAGGCGGATTGTCCTCATAGTTCAAGTTGATGGCGTCCTTATCTTTCTCAGCCTGTTCAGGTGTTGGTGATGGGATTCTAGTAATGAACGGCTTAGTCGGTGGTGGCAAACGATGAACGTCTGAAGAATCACAGTTCCAATCGGGCTCTGGTGATGAATATCGCCTCCTATAACATGGTTATTAGTAATTCGTGTGCAAAAATTTATTCAATTCTCTCATTTACTTGATAACAGCTAGCTGCTGCTTGCAGTTATTGGCCATCCATGCCCTGCAGATGGGATACAAAGGAGTATCTTCCTCGAATTTCGCCAAATCGACGCTTCTATCGTAGAGTTTCATAAGGTACGTGCTGCGTACTGGGGTTGGAGCATCGCTTCGACGACGATTCTCTGATTTCATGTATCTAAAACATACAGTTAATAATTTGTTGGTTTTGGTGTTAAGGGGAGGGTTTAATTACTTTCGATTGCGGCGTGGTTTGCTGTTATCATCGGAATCATCAGACTCGGAGGTTGATTGTTCAGTGAGCTGCTTGAGGACGCCCTGGAGTCTGCCTTTCGCCAGCAAATAGTCGTTGCCGAGAAGATTCTCTTCCTTCACTTCCACTTTTACGAAAGGTGGTGAGTCTAATTTAGCACGTTTTTCTTCCATTTTCATTTTATTCAAACTGAAAAGAGTTTTGCGAAAAGTTTGTTGTTCGCTTCGTTTCGAGGTTATTTGAAAACTGTTTATGTTTGAATGGAATTCCGACACCAATGCAAATTTAACACACCGACACAAATTTAATGCTTGAAATGTTTGTTGCATGTGTGAGCAGAAATCCAATTTTATTTTAATGAAAACTTGGATAAAACATGACAAAAACCTGGTTTTAAATTGTATTTTAAGTCATTTTTTATAAATTGTGCCTTTATTAAGAGTAATTTGGCCAATTATTAATGTTTAAATAGAAACATGTACTCGTTTTCACATGGCTTTAATTTAATTCGGAGTTCGATGTTGGGTTGCCTAGAGTGAACTCAAATATCGTTGAATCAATTCAAAAGCCGCCTTTTAAGTTATTATTTTTCAATTATCTAGTAAATAATTATTAAATATTTAATTATTATTCAGTCATTAAATGCAATTTGTCAAATTATCCAAATTTATTAATGCTTTTCAAACAACCTTTTTAGATGACCATCTCGGTTATCATGTAGTTACCGGCCTTTCAGGATTTTAAGAATTTCATTGTGGTTGGCTTCATAGATTTCAGCTTGCTTATTGCAATTTTTAGAAATTGATATAGTTAGAATTGCTTTGTCTATCCTACGAATTTTTAGTTTTGTTAAGGTGGCAACCATACTTAATAATGAATTGCTAGTTGTCTGATAAACATTTGATCAATCAGTTCTTATTTCTTTATTTCGTATCATTTTTTGGTAAGCCTGCAAATGCGACACTGGAAACGAATAAACGGATAATTATATATTAACTTTTTTAACAATTTACAATATTGTATTACAAAAAGATAAAAATTAAAGCATTCTAGGATGAAAGAAGGCTTATGCTATATGCTTATAATAATACAGAAGATTTAAGAGTACTTTAATGGTATAGCTTATCCATAGGTCATTTATTTTACAACATATCTTAATCTAACAAACTAAAAGAGTCAATATAAGTGATCATTATTTGTACAATTAGTATAAAGTTTTTGACTTTGCTAAACTATTACGTAATTTACACCAAAACGCGTTTTGTTTGCGCGGGTCGTTGTCCCATTCTAAGTAAACGCGCGTTTTCATTAAATATTTCAACATCGGACTCAAATGCCGTGTGGATATTTCGCCGTGTTTAACAATCACAAGGGAATCATTAACACATTCCCCATTTTCGTTCTCCCAAAACAAACGCTTATTTTCAGCAACTTGCACTTCCCATCGACACCACGTCGATTTGATATACGCTTCACTGACGATTAGCAATGTTTTCCGACTTTTCGCAACACTTTCGAGTACCGTCTCCGAAATAACCGTCCCGATTTGAAAGTCGCGTTCATATACGCACAGTTTATAGAACGGATCATGATTTTCTAGCGCATTCACTAACTGATTCACGAAATGTTGGTCTTCATTGCTGTAAGATACAAATGCGTCGTACAAATATTGAGTTGGCACCTTGCTGCTGCGTTGATAAACCACTCGTCCTGATCGGGATAAATAAAGTTTTGTCAGGAATATCCAGTAACGAATATGCCATCGGTAAAAAAAGCCAATGACACTTGCACAAGCAACGATTATTAAACATGTTATTAAAGGCGTTAAATATGAAATATGCGAACAATCGTCGCTACTCGCAATTTGGTCGAAATATTCGGTGATTTTTTTATTGCTCCACTCTTTTGGATAGCCACATCTCAAATTGGTTTCGTTAATTATTCGAAACACATTCGGAAACTCTTGTTTTACGTACGAATCATATAGCGTGCTAATATCTGGACATTTGCACATGATAGGATTGTTATTAAGATCCAGGCCTTCCAAATGTTTAAAATCGTTGAGCATTGTTTCAGTAAAGTCTTTAATTTTATTATTCGTCAGGTTTAAAAACATAAGCTTAGTGTTTGCTTCGAAAATTTGGGCGTCCCATGCCATGAGATCGTTGTTAGACAGATTCAAAGTTTCCAAGTTGACTAAAGGCCGGAAAACATCAACGTGCAGACATTTGATGACATTATTGTCAAGGCTCAGCCTTTTCAGCGTCGTCAAATTTTTGAAGACGTAGCCGTATTTGGAAATGTTTTCAAACCCACAGTTATCCAAATGGAGCGATTGTAATTTCCATAGACCATTGAAAATTCCTAGTTGGACATCACGAGTTGGAAATAAGTTACTACTCAGGTCTAAATGCATTAAATTTAGCAATGGATGAAACGACGAAGTGTTGATGAAGAAAATGGAGCAGTCTTGTAATATTAATACTTCGAGTTTGACTAGACCTTTAAATGTACTCGCGTTCAATTTGCGAATGTTGTTTCCAGACAAATTGAGATATTTCAGGTTCGACATATTGGCGAAACTGATTCCTTCCAGGGAGAAATATTTTCCTGCGTCCGAAATATCCAAGTGAACAATATTCGGCAATAAAATTGCACTCGGAAGGTCGCTAAATCTATTCCCGCTCAAATAAAGATACTTCAATTTGGGCAAATGAATAAACGCATTTGATGTTATATTCAACGCAATTGAATGTTCGATATCCAATGATTCGATGTTAGGCATCGAGGGGAACTTTTCGATGACTTCAAATTGATTTTTTGCTAGTCTCAATCGGCTGATGTTCGTCTCCGCAATTGTTTTAAGTACTTCATTGGGCAAGTCGTAGAAACCCATATTACCAAGTCGCAATTCACTTAACACTATTCCTGCTTCCGACATGTCTTTTAGCAAGTCAATCAATGTCTGTTGTTGAATTATATTTTCTGATAAATCTAACAGTTTTAAATGCTTGATATTCGTAAACGGTCTTGGATCGATGTTTCTAATCTGGCATGTTGTAAAGTAAAACTCGGTGATTGTGATGTCCTGCAGGACGAAATCGTCTTCCTCCACTTTTTCAAATGGCATCGACGTAATAACAAGGCGTTGTAAAGTTGGCAACACGCCATGATTAATCGAATATGTGAAGTCCTTCAAGGCGTGAAAACCATTCTTCTCTAAAGTGAGATGTTTCAAATTAACAAGTCCTTTGAACGCAAATTTATCAAGGTATGCTAAATTTTTATTGTAGGAGATTGTGACGTTTATAATGTTCGACATGTTATTAAATGCTCCGGGGAAGATACTGTAGAAATTATCGTTCATTTCCAAATTGAATGTTGTCAGTTGTTGATGAAGGATAAGGTCGTTCTCGCGCAGGGCTTGAATATTCGTTGTCGTCAATCGTAATGTAGGCATTGTGATTATTATATGGCTTGGATATCTATTGCATTGTTTCGTATCGAAGCAAGTTACGTATCTTTCAAGTTCATAAGTGCGGCACAAACAACCACTGCTTGCGTCCCGGGTGCGTTCAATCGATTCAGGCAGGATCGGTAGACTATCATAGTCGATTTCGGCGCGAATGCAATTAGATATCAGCAGCAACAAGCCTACCACGGAAAACATGGTGTTTTCCAAATTGCTTATTCAAACATCATCATTTTCCATTGTTTATTTGGAAAATAGAGTTTGGCAATTCTTGGAATTGCGATCATAATAATCATAATCGCCGTTTCGGTACGCGCATTTTATCTCTGCGATGCGCTCGTCGCTCGTGCGAACATTTTTCATTAGGCGTATTGCGCTTTGCATTCACTTGTTCAACTCGCTGACATAGTTGGCGACGGCGACGTTTGGCCTTTACTCAAGTTTGATATGATAATTTACACTAATTTTCTACTGTATCGTGCGCTTCGTGGCGCTATTGTGTCAACACTACGACTTTTGTGTGATTTGTAAGACAACACGACTCAATTGCAGACGTACATCACTTAGCGCAAACAATGTTGCGCCATTATTGTTCACTTTAAAACACAACATTGAACATTGTTTATTTCGTATGTCTATCTTTAATTTTCACATTTGTTGTTTCTTCTTCAGAAGTGTTCTATTTAAATTAGATATTTCTTTTAATAAGTACCAATTATCATGACAATAATTATTTTAATTTGTTATTTTACGAAGCGTTTGAAATGTTTTGAACAGTTACGATATTCATGTGCGCGCGTTTGAAAACGTTAAAAATGTAACTCAACTGATTGCATAGACGATTTGTTAATAACTGAACCGAATTATGTAAATAAGTTAGAACATTTAGTGCTATTCGGCGGGACTGAAAAAATAAATGGTAAATCAAGGTAAAGTAAGCGGTTCTTGAGTAAACATTTCATACAAATCATACATAGTTCACCAGAGATATGAGGAGTAGGAGTCGTGTGCCTATTTTCAAATGCAAGAGATGGAGGTGGAAAAATACTTAAAACTGTTATCATATTTGCATTTTCTGTTTATGCTTTATTTATTAATATGTCATGAAAAAGTCCCCCAACTATTTGTAATCACGGTGAACACATTAATATTTATCAATACCGATGAAAACTCGTAAACAACCGTGCATTTCAACTGAACTAATTCAATTTCAGCAGCTTTAATTGAGGTAGGATCAAACCTGCACAAACGCATAAAAATAAGTTGCAAGTAATTAAGTATACATTGTTCGTGCAGGAATTTGCTAATTATTCCTAGAATTGGAAGCAAGGAAATAATAAGTAATAACACATAAATGTTTTGAGAAAATTCAGTCTATTTTAAATTCATCTAAAAAGAGACATTTACAATGTACATAAAATCTTTTCATAATACTCTACAATACCAATACTACAAATAAAATAAAGTAAAATTACGTATAAACAAAATTGCAATCATCATAATATTGTATCAGTTTAATTGCAATTGCTTTCTGCAATAATAAATATCTTTCACATTTCCGTACATCCAGACTTTTCGTCTTATATAAATCGTATTTATTCATAAATAAACTATAATATTTGTGTCGCATATATTAAATATAAATATTAATTTTCGAGTTATTTGTTTAAACTGTAATTTTTAACATTATTAAACAATATGTTGTTCTTGTTACTTATTTTATCAGAAAATACATATTATTATGAAGTTAGTAGAAACATTTACATAAAATTCGTAAACAAAATATATTGCATGTAACTTATAAATTATTTCTGTTATCTGCATGTTATCTTCATGAATTGCAAATCTATCACCATGATTTTTTACAAAACTGCTAAATTACTTCCACAAATAATTGCAAGTAATCTTTGTGTATTTTATACAGACACTGACACTCGGTATAGACTTATAACTTACAACTGTAATAAGAATTTTCTTACGTCAATAAAAACCGGTCACATGTTAGTGTTTTAGTTAAAAATAGAAAAATTCATTGAAAGAATGTTCATTGCAGAATTCAAACTATTTCTGTCCATCAAATGTAATGACAATGTGCAATTTTGTTTCGATTTGAATTCAACTGCAAATATAGATTTTGATAAGACTTCAACGAAACTATTAATTGTGGCACGTAACATCATGGAACAAGAAGCAACCAACTTATGGTTTGCTAATGACCCGAATTACTGTTTATTCAGATTGGAAATTTGTGAAATGTTTAAACCGTTAATTTCGAAAACCAACAAAATATCAGGCGTAGCATCGACAGTCTACTTCTGTAGTTAATTGAAATACAATCACAATACACAAACATTGACTTCGTAGTCGTACAAGAAGAGTCTAATTGCATTTTAAAATATATCATTACAACCATCACAAAATTAGCCACATGACAAGTCAAAACACTTAAGTAAACACATTAAACATTCAAAACATTACATGATCTCATCTCATCTTTCTACATAGATATATGTTTTATTTGATAATAATAGTCTCCGTCATTCTTCTAATTTCTTCCGCAAATTGTTCCTCTTTCATTTTATTGTTTTAAAAATTATTCTAGGAAAATAATAATATGGCATTATTCGTGTTTGTGAATTATCAATTAAAAATGTGTTTGGTTTTCTCATTTCATATGAATTGAAATTCAAAAATCTTTAAATAGCAAACTCTAAAAGCCAATTAACAAATTTCAATAATTGACTAATCACTCGTTTAATGCGCGTTACTTCTTGAATTAATAAGCGAGCAACTGAGAGATGCGCGATATTTATTGTTCATTAATTCAATGTTTACAAACGAATCTAATGTGAATTTTTCATTGCTTCGGTTGTGTTTTCAGAAAAGCAAGAATAGTTTGTTTTGCGTCATTAGCGCCACATGCGTAACACTTTTAATATTACACTTGTAAATAAATAAACGATTTCCAGTAAATTTTCTTGTTTCTCGCAAAACATCTTTGGTATTAGCAGAAGTTTTATTACTAAATATTAATTAGTTATCAACAGACAGATTGATTAGGTAATACAGACAGACGAGAGCCATAAACGTTGGGCATTTTCCAATTTTCCGCGATGCAATGATGCAAACATGAATTCGCGTCTCCGCTTTACACAAACAATGGCAAAATACAAGATTTATGACTTAATAAATTACTTAACCAACTTTAATTACATACAATTAGTGCTAACAGTTGCTTTAGTAGGAATTAGTCATTTTGTAACGAAAATAAAGCTGTTTAGTTTAAGCACGTTAAAAATGCATGTTTAAAACGTTCATTAATTCTTTGGTTACTTCATATACAGTATACATTATATTCTTTTAATTTGAATGTTAAAAACTCTTAGATACAGTTAAGAATAAATTGTCATCAGGATCATCTGTAATTTAACGTAATTTTTTGAAATTGCGTGTAAACAATCAAGAAGGATAAGACGCACTTACCTCTTCCAAAGAAATTGGATTGCTCTTCATTTTCGTGTCCAAACTGTGATAGCGTTCTGAAAATATGCATAAATAAACTCCCTCATTAACCTATTATATTTTTAATGTTAACACTGCAATGTTTGAATGTCAAAATTAACTGATAAGGCATTGTTTATTGGAAGTATATAGTTCGCAATTTTTTAAAAAAATTCTGTTTTAACACGTTTTTTGTTAACTTACCATGTGCGAGGTGCAATCGTACCATTGCCATAATGTAGTTTTCAGTAGTAAGGACTCGATTTTTCGCAAAGCGAAGGACGAGACACTCTAACACTTTATTGCTGACAGTGCAACCTGCCTCCCACAGCAATGCACGTAAATTATACGAAGAAGTTTTCCCGCTGTTGTGCCCGCGTTCAAATTTTTGCAAAGCTAACTGTCAATAGAAATACAGATAAATAAAAACCATGGAAAGTTCTTGAAAAGTCGAGTAAAAGACTTACTCTCCAGAATTGAAGCATTTGCATCAAGATAGGAATATCTAACAGATTAATTCTTCCACTAATATTATAATCTCGTAACATAATTAAACTTTTGCACAGTTCCAACGTCGGTTTCTCCGACAGATAATTCTTCCAGTGTGCTTTGAGTATTTTTTGCAATTGACTAGCATCAACTTCCGGTGGATATTTAAGGAGTAACTTTGGGAATATCGTTTTGTTCTCGGCCTTTTCAAATAAAAACGATGTTTGACTGAATGCAAGTTTGTGATGCTAGTTGTAAACTTACCTGCAAGTGACTTTCCTCTTGAAACTCTGCATAAATATTCCTAATGACCATATTATCTTCGTTCACCTCCCAAATGTTGCTTTGCTCATCGGTAAATATCCGCAGCAGAAACTTCCCGTCTAAATTCGGGATGTTTGTCTGCGGCACGACAATATAATCACCCGGTGGCAACGTAAAGAATGTGACAACTTCCCTAGCAATCGAATGATTTGTAACATCCAAAGGTTTCTGCTCAGCGACGAAATGCGGCGTCAATCGTTGCATTGAGTGTGGCACTTCGTACACAGCGAAACCGATCGCGAACAACGGTTTTTTCTTTTTTAAATCCGCCGGATTTGTTTCGTAGTACTGTGTTACCGAGACGACAACATGACACTTGTTGCTAGAAGTACGTGGTATTTGCACGTGGAACTGCGGATTCATCGCTGTTGTTTCGACATAGTTTGGTCCACCGCCAGCATTATAACCGCCACGCCACCGCCGTCGTGCTAAAACTGCGCGCCAAGGTTGTTTTGAATGAAGTGCAGCTTCCATCATCCAATCATCTGGCCCTACATGCACTAAATCTAGTTGAGTGAAATGTCGTGCGAAGTCATCAAAAGACATCCTGAAATTTTCCATGTAGTCAAATGTTAGGAATGTTAGGAATTTTCGAAGAGGAAAATAAAAGACACGCACCAAAACTCGCCATCGTTAGTGACGCGGACACTCAATAGCTCCTTATCGCGTGTTGATAAGCCGTCCCATTCCCAGGATCGTTCGCTCCACGGTCCTGTCCATTCACCGCGAGCCCAAGGATTACGCAATCGTACGAGAGGTGTTTCGCCGCCGGCGCCCCGCACCCGCGCTAAACCAGTGACGCTGTAAGCGTGCTGTGTTATCAGACCATTGCGTAATCGCAGCTGACGCTTGTTATCTTTTTCCTGCAAACACGGCCCGTTAATAATCCTTTATCATTAGCATAATCTCGGCCAAAGCCTACAATTCGCAGTTGCAGATAAATTCATGACATCACCGGAGATAATTAAAATTGTGATCAAGCACGCACTAAGCATCGTCATAAGCAAAATGAAAAATAGAAAAGGTAGAAGTTAGAAGCGCGCCTCTCCGATGACTTTTGAGAGGTGTGCTTGAGACAAGAGCAAAATGCACGTGTTCGTACTTACTTAGATTAGTATAAGCTAAGAATTACATGTAGATGCTTTTCTAATACGAGACACAAGAAAGCGCACGCAGAAGGCAAAAGGAAACAAGCTGGAATTTTAGATTTATTATACATTACAGTAAGCAAAAAACGTGCGCGTTTCGTTCTTAGGTTGAATATCAAGGCGAAGAGCGAACAGCGGATGGCGACGTTTGCTCAAGACTACGAGTGAAACGAAAAGAAAAATCTAGTAGTGAAAATGATTTATAGCGACCTTAGATCCGATTACTGTATAATTAATTAATCAAGACGCTTCGTTTTTAAATGTGAGTGAGAGATGCTCCGGATGTGTTTTGTAATTGCTCCACGAGATGATCGCCAACCCATAGCAGAAAGCAAAGTGTTACATTTTTCGGAAAGTTTTCATCTCCTCCTTTCGGTTCGGTCGTCTATTCAAAATTTGTCGGATGGATGGATGGATGGATGAGAAACGTTTCAAATTGAATTCGACTTACAGCGGCAATTGTAGCAATTAGTAGACTAGAACGTGGAACCGCACTGTTGAGCACTTGAAACGTGAGGAATCTATCTTGATGCGTTAGTCCGAAGCTTTGGACGATGCCACCTGTTAGATCTTGAAGAGCTCGCGTCGTCGAACCATGCGTCAAATTTTCATAACAACCATAAAATCTAAGAAGCAACGATTAATTAATTTCCAAATCACATCCAACAAGTTAACATGCACATGCTTACTTGGCATATGCTTTTTCCAATAAAGCGGCCCAAAACTCCGTCGTATTAGAGCAATGCAAATGCACCAAACGACCCTTAAACGTGGGTAAACGGTCATCAACCAAAATATCCCGCCATTCACCGAAGTGCCAGAATCGAAACCTGCACAGTTTACCAAACACACAAACAAACAATAGATAATTTGCGAATATGATGTTTTAATTAGCAACTATTTATAAGTATTAAATTGTTTTTTCGCACGATCCACATACAAATTTCGAATTAGCGAATCACGAAATGGAATATTCTTCGCCGCAGCTTCTCAATGCGCGCTTTACATGGTGTGCAACTGAAAGCATCATCAATCCATCTGGATGTCAGTAATTATTGTACCGAGAGTGCTTTATATATTTATAAAACCGCATTTTTTCGCCGCTACACCATATCAGTGTCTATACGGCTTTTGTGTTCTTTTGACGCAGGACGCAACCAGGCAGCGAAGAAGCGAAACAAATGATCATCAGCATCGCTTATTTGTGTTCCTCGCTCGCAGTTCGTGTTTGTTTCTTACACAGTTACACATAATCTATAAGGCATACATATGTTTTGTTGCAATAGTTCAGTTACGTGCACACTTTCTTAATGAAATGAAATGAGTCAATGAGTTCGAAATAACATTACGATCATTTTCGCTTTTCATATTTCGCAATGCAATTCAATTGCAACGTTCAACATCGTCAGTACGTCTCAAATTGATCACGTACATAATTAATTAACTCTCGATCATATTAATTGATAATCAGTTCATAATACTTTTTCGTCCTTTCTTTGTATACCTACAGTCCTTGCGTGGTGCGTCGGCGATTCCTTGAAACCCGGCGCGCTTTTGGCTTTGCCTTTCGTTTATTTGCATTGTGCGGCAAACTTACACATTGCAGATTGCTTCTCTGCGCAATTCGTTGTCAGTGTTCGAATATAAATTCCGCAACGTCTCGAACGGTGCTCGAGCGCATTCTTCATTATCGTCAGGTTCACGGTAATTCATTCGTCGCCGATGACAAGCGAATTTGCATCTAGGCATCACATCGATTTGCGCTTGTTTGCTGTTTGCAGTTTGCGTATACGCAAATGCCCGTATTGATGGTATTGCCGGTGAAAAATGACTCTTGCGATTTATTTACTTTACAAATTCGCCGTCGAAGAGCGAAGAGAAGAGAATCATCGATACGGACATTTATTAAGCGAAAATTCATCAAATTACATATTCACATAATTTGAAGACCAAGGCTCAAAAGCTCTCCGCAAAAGACGCAGAAAATGAAATGAAAAACTTTCCTCATTATTCCTATTACTTTCCCTTGAGATTTTCTCAAGCACTTATACAACAATTGATGTTCAAATATAATAAAGCTTATATTAAAAAGACAATCAACTTAACAAATATTGAATAATCAATTATATTCAATAAAATTTCAAAGAATAAAAATTGTCTATGTTTTATTATTATACACTTATTGGAAACATCCAGTATTATGTTGAAGGTTTGTGCATGTTTCTTGTTCGTTGAGTAGGGCTCTTCTCTTCATATGCTCATGTACTGAATGTACTCATCTAAACATAAACTTGGCATTATCTACATTTAAGCGATAAGAACACGAGTTATGCGTTCCATGCGCAAGCAGTCGGTGGATGTGTGCCCAACTGCCTACGTTCTACGTTCGCTATGAATACTATAGCAACTTTATTAATTATTCACGTGAACGTAATTAAGGAATTTCATCGCTTGTATATTCTCTTCCAATAGACATTCATTGGTTTCAGTGGTTTTGTCGTTGTCGTTGGTTATTGCAGTCGATGCCTTTGCTTTTGCTTCTGATGGTAACTCTTGTAGTCAGCTTGTAGCTACCGAACGTAAACATTCCTGCGGCGGCATTTCCTTTTCTACGTCCTTTAAATTTAGACCTAGATCTAATGTAGAAAATAATAGGAATATACAATGTGCTCCGCTAATTCCTTCACTGTTCAAATTGAATTTAATTTCATGTGTTAGGAAGTCTTCGTCTTCTTATAGGCAAAGCGAAGGCGCGTACGCTTACATCGTTCGTTTGCATCGCGCTACTGCATGTACATAGTCATAAAGGATAAGACAAAGGATTAATAAATAAATAGATTGCATCAGGACGAGCACGGTTCGTTTCGGGTTTTGGCATATACCTCGTGTTCTACATATTTAAACGCGTGTGCGCCTAGTCTTCTTCTATAAAGACTTGAAAATTAAATGCTTTCCACTCATTCCTAGTGAACTTTTCGCTGTTCGTTTCACTTTTGTGCGCGGCCGCGTTTATTCAAGGAAATTCGTGGAACTTGAATGATCTTGTCTATTCAGACATTAAAGCATCTCGTTCGCATTCAAATGAAGTCGATTTAATTAAGTAACAAATAACCGCCTGACATTCAACGAATACGAATGGGAGGGCCGATTGAGAATTCAATTATTTTATAGTGAAAAATGGTTTTACATTTCAATTAAGTTATTATTTAAACTGAAGTTAATTGAAATAAATATATACCTAATAATTAGGTTCAAAGCTTTGTATATATTTTGTTGATTTGCAATTGCAATTACGAATTCCTTTTTTTGTAGGAATATATGATGCGGTTGTTGCCTATGTCTAAATATGCAAAAAAGGACGGGGTATTATGCCGTTTCCGGTATTTTATTCTCAATTGCAGCAATGCAACGGACGAAATCTATCGAAATGAGCTTAATCTCCATCTATATGTCTATGTGGGCAATTTGTAATTTTAATACATGCATTACAATATGTCTGCATGGCAAGAGCAATTAGATAGGTAACAGAAAAATAAAGCATGAATTTTGCAGTCTAATTTATTGTGCATTCAGTAGGCATTTGAACAATTTGATTTGATTGTTAGTCGTAGGCGAATTAAATGCTTGTTTATATGCATCTAGAAATGCAATATCTACGCATCTATTTAATATTTAAATCCTTATCAAATAAGAAATCAATTCTGTTCAGCGATTTACGAATCGAATTGCAAAAGCAATTATTTCAATTTGATCCCCAGTTGCCCAGATTCAGATGCGTAATAAACGAAGCAACAACTCAACTATACGATGAGTCGATTGGCAATCCTATACTTTCAGTTTGTTGGTCGCGCTCATCTTTTCGCTTTTCCTTTTCGTTTCGTTAGAAAAATTCAAGCAGGACTCGGGGGTTAACCCACGCAAATTACGCCAATACTGCCTATAACGTAATCCATTCGTGTGTGTACGAAAAAACGCATCGACAAGTTAACCGAGTGGCAAACTATGTGCGAAGAGTTGAACAATGTGAACATCTACAACATCCACTTTGATATACCATCTGTTCCCCAAGCGAACCGCAGAGTCAATAGGAGTTTTCCTCCACATATTACCAAACAAAAGAATATTGATTATTTATGTAATGAGTTCATTAATAAAACGCTCATGTTTACTGAAGATATAGTTTTCGATAAATGTTGATCCTTTGAAATAGTTAATGTCTTTTGAAACTGGCGGTATATGAAGTTGTGAAGAGTTCGAAACGATGTGCCGCGTCTACCGCCAACGCGCGATTTTTCCCAATTAAAATGCGCTTTTATTGCTTCCACAATAACCTAGTACACCTAACGCTAAGACAACCGTGTGCTTTTTATAATATACTTAAACT
Organism: Leptusa sp. GC000079; assembly: GCA_030264655.1. NCBI lineage: Eukaryota > Metazoa > Arthropoda > Insecta > Coleoptera > Staphylinidae > Leptusa > Leptusa sp. GC000079. The sequence goes on from JARJDT010002186.1 coordinate 56,373, forward strand.
TGTATTGGCTTTTAACACGCTCGTTTTCAATTCAATTGCATACACGAATTCATTTCATATGAGAATATCATTTTTTGCGCACCATTCGTGTATTTGCAGTTAATTCCTATAAAATTCAATTTAATGACAAAATTATACTCGAGATCTTGTTACATTATAATGAAATAAGAAATAATCATAAAAACATAACATTAGCTTATATGTATGTAGGTATACTTAAACCCTGAACCAGAACCAGTAAAAAAAACGTATACGATGAGGATGACAATGGCTACATAATAACGATAATACTAATAACAATATGTACAGGACATTATTACAGGCTCGTCTTAATGCAATCAGCACTGAATATCGCGGCACTTAATTATTCATTTAAGTACGGTACTGAAACATGTTAATACGCAAGTCAAGAAGAGGGTATCACGTATAAATATCAAAATAACGAAATGGGAAATGCAAATTTCCGACACGCATTAACAATACTTGTTGCTATTGTTGGGTTGTTGTGGCAGCAATACGAAAAAGATCAAAAACGGACATGCCACACTGAGATCTATATTGAAAATCTTAATGCTGCCCTTATATGACGATATTAATATTACTTAAATGCAACAAGCAACAAGCCAGAAAGTGTTCTTTTCTGATGCATAGGCAATTCGAATAGCCGTTCACGTTGTTTCATTTGTTTGAGTATAACTCGCTTGGGTTCGTGTTCCATTCGCGCATTCAATTTCATTCAAGTTACTTACATTTATCCTTAGAAATAATGCGATGCGATGAGCAATGCCACACATTGCTTAACACATTTCACAATTTAAAACCTCAAGTACCCCGCAAATGAAATATTAACATTGAGAATGACACCCATGAGACGAGTCATTTTCTTATTTATTGCTTACTTATTTCATCTTCTACTCCATACAAAAAATAATCTTCATTTTCTTTTGTTTATGTTTTGATATACAGTTGTATAATAAAATATTTATTTAATAATTCATTGCTATACTTTTAACTAGTCGGTGCTCGGAAAAAGTGTCTGCAACTTTTTCCCCCTTGATATTGAAATGGAACGCTGCTTGATGATTGGTGATAAAACATCAAGTTCATCAGAATTTCCAATGTCCTTCGAGGATCATAAGTTATTACGTTGTCGTCGTTTGTGACCATACGCATACGAATGCGACAACAGTAACATTTTACCATCAACTATTATATTTGCTTCTTAGACTTCTTGTATAGAATCTAAGCATACTTGCCAGAGAGCACAGAATCGAATAGTTGACGAAGATTTTCTGATCTACAGACTGACTACTGACGTACGAACAGTTCTTCGGCTAGTTTACAACCATTCGGAATTGCAGTTTTCAATGTGAAAACCATCGACAAGCAGGCACAATGGTAAATATCTCATCATTTTTTTGCTTTCGGCTATACTTATCTATTATCCCAATGGATGCGATGTGCCTTCACTTTTCACCTAACGCTAACGCTAACCTGGCTACGCTCTACGCTGTGCGCATTGAACGCAATACTCTTCGATTATAGGACTGGGTGTTTCATTCCTTCAAACTATAATTTCGCAATTGCATTCTACGTGCGTATTATGAGGCATTGACAAGGATTAAACTGAAATAGCCAGGATATGTCGAATGCCCTGTATGTGATCGTCTGTTACCGCAGTGTTAGACTGGTTACTCGTATTATCGCGACTGCTATTGTTAACGCTACTCAAGAATCCATTTCGTACGCCGGAATAGCCGGCTTGGTATTGCAATAATTGACTTATTCATAGGTCCAGAGCCATAGGTCGGTGAAATACGAGCGTGAAACGATCGTATTTATTAGATTCACAATGGGACGATAGAATGTTGTGTAGCTGGAGATGTATAGAAAGAAGTTGGTACGCGATGGCGATGCGTATGGGAGTCGTAAAGTCAGGCTCTAGTACTAGCTAGTACTAGTACGAATAGATAAAAACCGTTTATCGGACGGGAATAATCTTTTTCGATGGCTATCGAAGAGTTGAAGATCGTCGACGATGCGTGTTGCGCATCCACGATGAGCTTCTATTGTTTTGCGCTTTTGCCAACTCTAAGTACACTACGAGTACTTGGAAATTAAGTAATACATACCTAAACACACCACAGTAACCAGTGGAATGGTCGAATCCTTGATCGGGGGGCACAACTCGGTCTAAAAATCGTGGTGTCAAAGCTAAGGATGCGACCGCAGCCAGCAGCCATTGATCGCCAAGTTCGCCGCTCTCGACGGCGAATCGCAGCAAATCGTTTGGATTTTCGCTTATAAATTTGGGTCTTTGGCACATTTCCTGTAAGATAGAAGGCACACATAGCTCATTAGTATTTACGCAGTCGAAGTTCCCATATTTCGGCATTTGCACTTGTAATTTGTAAATGTTTAAATTGTAAACTGTGAACAATACAGAGATAGCACTCATTAATTGGCAATTAAAACGTTGTCGGCGTTTTGACACACTGAACAACTCAAAACAACTGTTTTTGAGAATTTCTACAAAGATACTGTTAAGATTAAGTATATGGTTAAGATGGCAAGTTATAAGAAGTGAGAAGAAGCGTTGAGCTAATATTACTCGAATCATCAGTTGTAAGCTGTAATATGTATGCGAGTCAAGTATAAGTAGCTGGATCCGAGATCTGAGAGGCTACTGCTAGTGTGTCGGGTCAAAGTTAAAGTCTCAACAGTTTTTCACACAGTTAGCTGAGTACAAGAATAAATAAGACACTTTTATTCTAACTGCAACTGAACTGCGAAATGTTTAAAATTGCGCTCAAAGAATGGCATTGGCCTGCTGGTGATGGAATGGCAAAAGCCTAAGCGTATAAGAGAGATGCACAATGCATACACATATAAGTAGTTACTAGTTGTTCTTTAACTCTTTAACATGACTATGAGTACGGAAACACATGGCATTCGGCATTTCGGAATGAGCGCGAGTGTTGCGAACGCAACTTTAACGCAAAAGGCACGAGAGAAAAAAGGCTAAGAGCGTTTCAAGTGAGCAAAAGCAAAGCAATGCAATGAGTAAAGATATTAAAGTACGAAGGTAGAAACGGAACGAACAAACGGTATTATGATACTTTTGAACTGGGTCACGGGAAAATATGCACGCCGGCACACCAAATAGACACAAACTATCACAAACGACGATATAATAAGCGCACGACCGCATCTAATAACAATTTATCATATCCGAAACGTTCGAAATATGCGTTTATGCATTCTTTATATTTCTCTCTTAATAGCTTTCCTTTCTCTTCTTTGTCTTTGCTCTTTGCCTTTAACGTTAGATTAGGTATTAGGTTCAGACAACTTGATTCCGATTCCAATTCAACAACTACTTCGATTTCATTCAAATTATGGCTTCATTCATCCACTTTACTTAAACTTACGCTTACGACTCAATTTTCAATTACTATAAGATTACAAAGGTGAAATTCAGATGTTGCTGCTGGGCTACTACATAACTGATTACGAACAGGTGGAAATCCAGCGAAAGAAGGAAATTGAAATAGTGAAAAGTCAATAGAGTCATTGGAAAATCTCAAGATTTTTTTGTAACTAGAGACTTTTTACCTTTGTGTTGTGTGCATGCGAGAGTCTATTTAATTTGTGTGTGACAATGCAACGAAATGTTGAAACTTAATAATCATTTCCTGGTATCGCGTATCCGTCTTTGTTTCATTTCTTTCTAAGTACCTTGTTTTGGTTTTATTTTTGTTTTGACAACTTTAACTTCCCCACATGCATGTGAATTGTTTTTACTTTCCGAACTTGCCGAATGTTTAGTGCCCTTGTACTCTAATTAAGATGATTAATAAATAAAACACAATTTGCGTAATTTTCTAATTTATATTTCTGTAGTTTACAGTTGTAGACAATATTTGGCAATACTTACTTACCACATCGCAACATCGTGCTTTGAATTTTTAAATGCAATCAAAATTTAAATTTACAAATAAAAATTGAACATGCATTACTTTCGTTTTTGTTTCTTCTTTCTGCTGTCTTGTTGATTCTTGAAATTTCCACATAAGTTTCTTCGTCTTCTAATTCTTGTGTGCATTCAATTAAATTGACAGTTAATAAAAATCGTAATTGATTTGTTTAGTGATCCAATGTTCTTGAGTCTTGTCACAATGCATCCTAAGGAAACAATAAGTTATTTGTCGTTTTGTCCACTTAAAATTCATCATATAAAACATGGGCATCATATAATGAATAATTCATTAAATAAGAGTTAATTTTGTTTTTATTTACCAAAACCTAAGTTCGGAAAGTAAAAAATCGTGTAACTTTCAAAGGAAGTCTGCTTACTTGCTTGGTTTGTGATTTACAAACGTATAAAATGAGTGTTCGTCCTTTAAGGATTTTCTCTTGCCGGTTGCCCGAGTAACTCGGCATCTGAATGAAAGAACAAGACTAACATCATGATACATCGTCCTGAATCCTGCGCACAGTCGCACATCTCTTGTATACAATGTACGTACAAGAACTTGCACTTTTCGTGAAACATTCTCACTGCATTCGTACAACATTCGCGTCATTCCTAGTTGCTTCAAGTGAGGCCAGGTAAATGTTTTTAATAGTAACAAAGAAGGAGAAAATTAAGCAAAAAAAATGCAGAGCCTACAACGAAATCAAATTATACAAAATAAGTAAGCACGTCAGAGGAGGTACAGAAAAGAAAAACCATTGAAAGCGAACATTCTTACAGATTGCGATTGTGCAATTGCGAAATTAAAACCATCTGCGACTACGATGCTCTTGGTTTATACGTGAATTTTCGTAGCGCGCGCAATGAGCGCAGAACAAACGATGTAATTCGTTTTTTCTAGCGATTCTTCTTGCTTTCGTTCCTGCAGTTGTTACGTTATTTCGTTGCTTTTGCTAACAACGAAGAACGAGAGCATTCCTGTTCCTGGACAGTTTCGTTGTTTGCTTGCTTGTGGAATCGTGAGCGCGCCGAATTAATTGGCTTAATTAGCAGTTTTGTTCATTTTAATTAAACACGTTACGTAAATCCGAAATCTTCACCTTTGTCTGTTCTTTAGATTTGCAGTTATGTATTTAAGTGTTCCAATTTGCCATTCCAAAAGTATTTATAAGTAAATTAAGTAAAGACAGAAAAAGAAAAATGCGCATATTATACTCACATGAGGTCGCATCCACACGATAGGATTCAGGGGTGATTTTTTATGATGATATAGAGCACGTGGTCCTGGCAGAAAATCAGGATCGTCGTAGAGCGTGCCGCGTTCCCGGCATGTTCGCTTCACCGCTTGGTAATTGTTTTGTTGGTTTCGCTGTCGTTCGGTCGTGCAATACCTATAATCACACACGAATCAATCAATTGGCATTTGCATTGTCACACAATCATTTTCTAATAGGAACTTTTGAGCGCGTGCAAAAATTGAAGAGGAAAAATGAGTGTGGAAAGGAAATAGACAAACAAATTGTGTGCAACTTTATGCATCTATTCAAGTTCAAAGTTCTCTAATGAAATCGATAAATCCTCAAACACTGCTCGCATATGCCGTGAAGAGAGTGTGGTGTTCGCACGGACGCTGATAAATTCGTTCGTTTATAAATCAAATGCTAGTGCGATCGACGATTATGACGTATAAATCTCGAGTGTGCGAACAATCGGCGAATAAATTGCGTCCGAATAAAACGCTTTGGCTTTGGCTCTTGCGAATCGCGCCGTTTATTCTCCTGAAAAGCGCGCAACGCGAAACTTCAACAATGAGAAAAAGTCCTCGTAAATGCATAGCATATAGAGAAATGCAGAAATGAAACGAAACGAAGAAGGATGCTCAGGCTCAGGCTGAGAATTATGCCTGCGCCGGGATGCACCAATACGTTGCAACAATGCAATTCAAATGCAAATGTAAATATTACGGCGTTAACAGGACAAGTTATTGCTAACCATTGCAAATGATTTACGATTTTCCACTTAAATTCATGCTTTTTGTTGTTGCAATGGGATTTAAATGCTTGTCATGTGTGGAAATTACAAATTAGCTACATTTATTCATGCAATCTTACATAAACGCATTTACTCGGGGATTACAAATTATTAATGCAACATTTTATGAGCGAGAAGCAGGAGGAAATTAAGGGCAAACTCAGATAATAACTTCATTCACTTTTTCTTAGCTTGCTATGAAAACAGAAACAAAATTGAAACATTAATAACATTTCACATTTGTCACGATGTTGAAAGTCTGAAGCAAAATTTTCAATTCGACTCAAATTTGTGTTATTTAGATTTCCAGTATTTATCTTTCGGCACACAATCTAACAAACTTTTCAAATTAGCAAAAATGTTATTAACATTGTTCATGCTGATCATAATGACTTCGGCAACGATAGTGCTCTTCCTACTATTCCTCTCCGGTAACATTAACAATTTCCGCGCGCAATTCACCCAACGCCTCGAACATAATCTACGACGCGAATTGACCGACAAACTTATCATTGCTGAATTACCCACCAAGAAGGACTTGGACGTGCAACTGGACGTCCTGCAATTCAAATTGCAACGCAAGCGCCGCGATATTGAAACGAATAAAAGCAGTGTCGTGCTCGCTGCAGGTAATCTACAGAAATTGAACAGCGCCTCAGATGAAGTGGTGAAATTCTACCAGAAGCTTCAAGAGGACATCACCAAGTCGGAACTAGACTGCCAGGAGCTGCAGTTTCAGATCAACGAATTTCGACGTCGACGCGAATTGCTAGCTGCCTCTGAGGGACGCCTGGCTAATGTCGAGACCACCGAAATGCTCGAAGAAGTCGAAGAACAAATACAAGAGATTGAACGCGCAATGTCGAAGGTGGAATACAATGATTACGAAGACGGAGATAACGATCTAGGCAGCGAACGATTCTCGCTTGGGAATGAGGAATTGAAACGTGAAAAACAAGTCGCCAACTAATTACTTCTGATTCAAATTATTGGCGATATTTATTAACAGAAATTACAAAAACATGTATTCATAAACTTATATTTGATCAACTATTCGAAGCATTAAAGACAGTTTCATTTCTTTAATTATATGTTGATTAATTTAATAAACGCACCAACATTAGCATTTTTCAATGAGTTAAATTGAAATGTAAACATGTTCGATGTTCTTCTATAGCAACACTAATGCGCGAATAAAGTTCAACAACAAAGTCGAGTGCGCTTGATTGAATCGACGACGAAGAAGAGTAAAGTCGGAGATTTCCCACAGCCGTGACCTAGTGTAATCTTCGACGAGTCTGGCGGGATCACGGCATTATGAGTATTAAAACCATCAGACATCAGTCGTCTCGTTTTTATATAGTTTCATTTGAAAGTTTGCACTAGCACTAGCCGTTTGCGATTTCTTGCCTGTTCTGTTCCTTAGTTGCTAGCTACTCCTCCCACTATTTAATTTCGTTCAATTTTCGCGATTTAACTGCGCAATTATTTTATTATCATGAGACCGTATCGAGGGTTCAAGAGTGGACTGGAATAAAACGAAATAATTTATTATTATTTAATTATGTCTCACCGTGATAGAGTTGACTGTTTATCCTCGGCTTTATTTGCGTGTCCGTTCATCCATGTGCGTCCATTGACGGGACCTGCAAGTTTAAAAGCGACACTTCAAAAGAAGTAACAACAATAATAATGCAAAAAACGACATCAATGATGCATTAAAAATCATACAATGAGTTCTCAATAGAGGACTATAATCTGCCTTAACTACCATTATTATTACCTATCATACTCGTAGGACGAATTTTATTCAGTAATTGTTTTAAAAATCAATTTATAAATCATAAACAGTACAAATTCAGAATTTTAAAGTAATTTAAAAACATAAAAATCGCATAGTTTGAACATTAATTTTTTGATCGTTTGATGGAAACAGTTTCGTCCTTTATCACTAAATGAAAGTGCATTACTTGTTTCCATTGGTCCATTGAGTATATTTCGCCAAGTTTTGATGCATGACACAATAAGGCATATAAACCTACAAGAAGAAATAAATAACCGAACAACAGCAGCCACTAACGTTAACATTGGCGTGATTGCTTGGCCGTTGCCGTTGTGCATTGAGCGATTTTATGCATCGCATGTCTACGCGTCTGAGAGAAGCTCTGTAGACGGATGGAAAAGCAAAAGACGAATCGTTTGCGCCGTCTTTTCCTTTCGCGAGCGAAGTGCACGATGACGACGATAATAATAACGATAATAATAATAATAATAAATAAGGCGATGAGACTCGATGAGTTTGTATATCGATGGCTATTATTGACGTTGCTTGTGATATCGCTCATACGTTATTCCCTGGATGCTGGCTGGATCCCCAGCTCCACTGAATCTGGACGTGGACGCGATGTCGGGCGCAATTCAAAAGCGAAAAAACGCTGATTCACTGTTTATTATTGCGAAATAATAAACTTCTATGGAGCATATGTGCCAATCGTTTCGTACTTCGTTTTTTGCGCCTTGCTAAGTTCCCTTTACATGTCGCCTAACTGCTATTCGCGAATTTCCCAAGCCGTAAGAACCTCGGAACCTGAATTTTCTCAAACACTCTGTTGCAAGTTATTATCGCATCATAGAAATTGTTTGTAATGCAATGAGCGACCGGCGACGTATTGAAATTGAAGAAAATCGGAATCGGCGAGCGTCCTCATCGTGCTGAATGACGGAATGAAATTCGCATTCCGACCACCATCAAATGATGCGCAAGGCGCAAGCAAGGGCACCGACAAAAATCAACCGGGCGTTGATGATGATTGCCCTGACGGTAATAATAATGCTCGCCTTTAATACAACACACACAATCACTGAGCCTACCTAAAACTCCTACTTAGCTGCTAGTGTAAATGCTCTCGTCGGCTTTGGCTATTATTCGTATCTTCGGCACCTTCATCTGTTCTGTTATAATGCATTCAGCGATATACAATATACAATGCATTGCACATTGCCCATTGCAAGCAGCACAACAGCTAAAGAACGAAACCAAAGACGAAATGCGAATAAGCGATGCGATTCTCATCCTCTCATCCAGTGCAACAATCATACACGCATGGGCTTCAACTATAAATTCGCAATTGCAATTTGAGTCCGCAATAATTCTTAATTGACCGACAATTTTCGTCGCTTGCATGTTCTGTTTGTTTTGTTTTGCGACGCTTTTCCTTTTTCTTGACTATGAATAATTTGTGACAACGTTAGGATATTGGACATTTTTTAGAATAGAATAGAGCGAAACATCTAACATTGATGTTGATGAACATTCATGCCATGAACAAGCACAACAAGCTTTGCAAGTATCGCGAAACTGCAAACTGCCAAGCATTAAGCAGAGAGGTGAACGCGAAAAATATGAACGTGCACACATTTTCCACCATAATTTTCTTAATGGATCGCAACGAATCGCAACTTTTACATACGCGCGCACATTGTATGCATCATGTGTGATGTGTGCATGTACGATACCAATGCCTGTATAACTAGTAATAATAGGACTATAAGTGCGACGCCAACGATAGCGCTAATATACAAGGTATTGCCATAAATAGACCATGGAAACATAGTTTCAAAGTGATTACAATCACCATCAACTTGCCATTTAAGTCATATTAATATTGTTAATTAAATAAAATTTCTATGCGTATAATTTAATCAAAACGCCATTGCTTTTTCTTTCGAATATCAAATACAATAATTTAATTTGTAATAGATCAATATTTGGACTGTAATGACAGCTTTAATGCGTTGAATGGAAATAAATCAGGAAGCATTATAATATTTAAATAGCTAGTTGAAGATTCAATTACTCTACTATTGGAGATTAAAACCACAACACTATTTATTTCTAACACTTTTTCTGACTATTTATCATTAATATTGCAATTAGCATTGCCATTAATAGTAAATTAAATTTGCACAACAATTACGTAGGTTCATAATTGACGATCAACCTTCATACAATTTTATAAGCAATTTACAATTTCATCTAGATTCTCGATTGCTGGATACATAGCAGGGGTTACAAATTTTCATTTCGATGCAATGTGTAAACTATTAGTGGTGATTTTTTTCGACACTTTGTATAATTTCACTTTTTCTGATGTAGCTAAGTGTTGTTAGCAACTAGCTGACTAGCAAGAGTCTGTGGTTGGTGTATGTTGCGTTGTTACAGTTGTAATACCTGGATGTTATAATGTTGTTGTTGTTGCTTGTTCGGTTTTGTTGATCGCAATCTCTATAATTAATCACCAATCGTGGGTAACGCACGTATATCGGTGGCAGTTCAAAGGCGACCAGACAACTAACTATTAACATCAACTTTTTCTCACTTCTTCTTGGATTCTTGCGTTCTTGGTATCATTTACGAATAATATTTTAATAGGTACTTACTTACATTTGTATTTATTGTATTTTGTATTGTATAAAAGGCGGTAACAAATACCTACACTTAAATGGTGCTAGTACTTTTAAATGGAAAACAAAAACAATGAACACGTTACCTGCTGAGCATTGAAAGTAACTATTTATGTTAATTACCATCATAAATGAACATATTTTTAGTTTGATCATAAAATTTGTCTATCAATTCACTTTTAAACAATTAGCTTGCTAATCAATTAAAAATAGTTTTAATTTTTAAACTACCTGTATACACACAACAGACATACAGACAAAATTCCATTTAACTCTTCCTAGTCGCTATAGTCGCAGTCGCAGTCTTTTTGTCTTCTAGTAATTGTGGTAATGGTGACTATAAAGTCTAGTATGGGTATACAGATAGAAACAAGTTGCAGCATAAACCAACAAATGAAAATCACAACTAATTGGCCATTGTCTTGCGTAATAAATAACGGATAATTGCCCATAGGGTTTTTTGCGATCACAAGAACTTTTCTTCACTCGAATTGTTCGCTCTTGTACTGTCGTGGCCGTGGCGGAGTGGCGAGAGCCGCGGCCGCGATGCCTTCTCCCAACTTCGAACTTCCCATTCAGTTTATATTGTATACATCGCAAATCGCAACGCAACATTGTACATACATCTTATTATTCATTTAGTTGTTGGCTGCTTCTTCTTTCAATTCAATAGTTGTTACTTGTTACATTTGCTTTCGTCGGTTTGCAATGTCGTAACTTAATCAAACTAAAGCAAACAGCAAACAGCTTCAGCAAGCAGCAAGTCTGATCGTTTGTTGTTCCTATTTAATAATTTTTCTTTTCGAAGTTTCGTAGTTCAAAGTGTTACTTAAAACACGTTTCGATTTTTATGTAATCTAATAAAGCTAATTGACAACTTAAATGAGTGCGACGACGACGACTCATTAACATCACGCTGATAATTAGTCAAATGCGTGTGCGGCACACGTTTGTGTGTAAATTGCTGAGCGAGGAAAACCACTCGAAGGCAATAATTGTCATAATTATATCTTATACCCGCGTGGAGTAGGCAGGGTATAGATATGCGAAATAGTAAACAGAAAACGTGTGTAATGAATACAAACGAGTAGAACAAATCGAGGCGAACGACAAACGATGATAACGAAGTACTAAACGACAACAAAATTGAGGTTTCTACTTTGTCGTTATGCAACGAGATGCGCGTGGTCAATGTTATTACGTTGTTGTGATATTGTCCTTGGTAATTAGCCATCGTGTGCTTACCTCAAACAGTTGAACATGCAAAACTAATTTTAATTTTAATGTGATAACGTTGCATCTGCTAAACTAACAACTTTCCCAAGCATGAAAGAATCGAGAACATTTTGACACACCTTGTAAGAATTCAGTTATAAAATCGCAAACAATAGGCTTGTATATTAATTTAATTCAATTGAAAATCTGACATTATCATAGCTCTCAGCACTCTTGGGATGTTGATGTTGAGTTCAAGTTCAGTTGCGCAATATTCACTCCTTGATTCGCATTCGAAATGATTTGATTTGATTGTTCATTGAAAATTATCAGTTTGGATTCTTTTCTTCGGCGTCAGCTTCAGCGCAGTCAGCATTATTGGTTTATTATATTATTAGTAATATTGTTATTACTATTATTAGGCATTATTGCGGATACGGTTACATTATTAAAAATCTTTTGCTTCGCAACCTACCTTGATAGTTTTTACAACAGCAACAGTAACAGCAGCAAAAGTAACAACACAGTTCTTTGGTTGGTGTTCCTTGCGCATTGCTGGTGTTTCTTTGTTGGTGCTGTTGATACCACATGACTAAATCACAATTTGGATTTTTCTTCGCGATTGCTTTTGCAATAATTTCACTATAAATCTTTCTGTTTTCTTTATTTATTATTTGATTATTTCATAAATTACGTCGTCAGGCTCTTTCAATGGCTATGTAATAGGCATAGGTATAGTAAAATGCTGCTTTCCGTAGTTCTTCAGTTCCTTTCGGTTGCTTCATTACTTCATCACCATCACATCATTCTGTCGTTTCGCCGGCTTCAGCGCGTCGTCATTATAATCGTTATCATTATTTCCACTTGCTTGTTTTATTTCTGTTTGTAGTAATTCGCATTCGATGCGATACCACCATACCATAGATAAACCATATTCCTTCAGCAATTTGCCGTTTTACACAGTTGCGCTTTATTTAACGTTTACTTCGGAATCGTAAAAATGTACAGCAAACTTGTATCATGCGATTTAACAATTTTACATCTAAAGCCAATAATCTTCAATTGGTTGCACAAACAAACACGAACACATTGCGATTTATGCACATGCTAAAAAAGCTCGTTTTTCAATCGTCCACTCTTTGCCTTTGCGCCAATGCCTTTTCCATCCGCAATGACGACGACGACGACGTTACTTCAACTCCTAGTTGTATATACATTTTAGTTAACTGTAACTTTACCGGTGCATTCTAACGAATAACTAAGTACTAAGTAAATAAAAGCCACGAAACCACTTGCTCTTTTGCTTACACTCGTATGTACTTACTAGGTGCATAAAATAAGTTAGATATAAACAAACAAAGTGGACCCGGCATGTAGTTACATCGCGCACGGTAGTCGAATGTCATTTAATGCATCACATAGAAAACGAATATCAAACGAATCAAATCATTACTACTTGGACTTGGACTGGCTGCTAGCGACTGGCTATTGCTGGGCAGTAATAACATGATGACGATGTGCATCTAAACATGGCAAACGTATTCATTATTCGAACGAAATCTGTCTCTAGTCAGTAGGAAACAAATGACAAAACAACGTACACCTATTTATCCACTGATTTCGCACAAGCAGACTATAAAAACGGTTACTTACGTGGTTTTTGCATTTTCATTTGGATCTTGTGCATTGACGCATCAGTAATAATAAAATAATAATCATTGCATGTGCACGCCAATCGGTTGAACTGTAAACGCAACTTTTCAACATGTTTGATGTTGGTATGTGCATCGCATCATCGCCATCGGGCGCAATAATGCATGAAGAGTGCGATTGTGCGCGAAGTGCGATTCTAATTGAATTCATAAGCATCATGAATAATTATGCAATCTTCCATTTGAAGAGATGATTCAACTAATAAATTTGCCGTCGCCGTTTTCTTATTGTGTTTTTGTTGATTCGGCTGAATGATTTGCATTGATTTGATTTGCTTCTACTTCTATTATGGCTCGCGATTGAATGCATTAACTTTAAACTTGATGAGAATAGTAATGAAGCTAGTAGACTAGGAAATTATTATTCTGCAAGCATTCCATTTGCGACAATTTTTTTCGGAGTTTCGAAGTTCTCAAGTCCCGAGTTCGTCGCTTATGCGCGCATACAGTCTCTGGGTTTCGCGCTCAAATTTATAGTAAGAAATCTAATTGCTATTTAAGTTTAATTTTCATTCTTTCTGTTTTACAACTTCTTCCTCGTATTGTTATGGAAATTATTCGCACATTTTCCTTTAGACAGCATCTATAGGTATGATAATCGCATTCGAAGTTCACTTCGCTATCCAAAGTTTCAGAAATGCATGAAACTATTAACTTTAAAACATTGTTTCCAAGCATTGAGAATGTGTACTTACATAGAATACATGACAAGCGCGTGGCACATTTCATTTTCATTTCGTTTGCCTCTTGCACTTGCCTTGCATACAGCATCAGCTCTCACAAAAGTGCTCAAGTGTTAAGTTTAAGAGTTTGGTTCTTCTAATTCATTCATTCATTCATTCATATACCCTTAACGCTTACATCGACTTCTTCACCAACACGCTGCCATGCATCCTTCGTGTACTCGTTTGTTGCTTCGTTGCATTACATTGCATATAGAGGTGACATTGATATTTATTTTAATTGGCTCTGTCAGTCAAGAGCGAACGCGGAGGCTCGCCTAAGTACAAACTTACCTACACGATAATGAAAAAAAAACAAAGTGTTGCCGCAAATAGGCAACATTTCACCCTTACATTCGATTTGCCATTTACAACAGCTAGTATTCAACACGACTATCATCACTTTAATTTTAATATCTTCCAATTTTTCACTACCTCTTCACCTAATAGAAATAGTCATATTTTTCTGAGCAGCATATAAATATTATATAAGCATAACTATGTCGTTTATTCTTGGACTTGTGCGGTGTAGTGAAACTTGACACAAACATTGCTCTCAGTTTTTCATGGTTTTGTATGTCCGTTTTTCCTATCTGTCGTTTATTTCTTCGCATAATATTTTTTGCCTCTTTTGCCTGGTTTGTTTTGGCTATTGGTGGTTTTGTTTTTATTTATGAAATCATCGAACGATGTTACGAGTTAGCTAGCTTACAATATAGCGACGCAACTTCATCGTCGCTATCATCCTCGTCCATCCAGAACCGGAGACCGGAGAGAATGACGCGCATTTGTTATGGATGAGGCTTTTTACATTCTCGTCATTTTCGTATTTCTTAGCAAGCAAGCCTTGTCTATGCATATCCAGCCTATCCAACCTTTTTAAAGTTAGCTTGTCTCATAGGATAGCCAACTTTCTTTCCACAGATTCCATACATCATGTATAGACGCATCTACGTGCTATGTTTGTTTAAACCGGAGGGAGGCATAAAGGCGAAGCGCGCAAAATAATCAAAGTCAAACGTGCAGCTGGTACTTTGTTATATTCAGTGCCGTACAATATTATTGCACACTACTGCACAAAATATTGCCCAATATATTGCACAATATAATGTACGCATGGTTGGCGTAGGGGCGCCAGCAAGGCTAATCCGGCCCTGGTTATATTAGGAACATTTCTTTCACTTTTCATCTGATTAGCATCATAGTTACTTTCATTTTTTATTAGCATTCCTTCGTGTATTGCTGTCACAGTCAGTCACTAGTCATGTGCGAATATCGAATATAACAATAAATAATTGTCGAATCATTCGCATTGGCAATGGCAATGAAAACGCGAAACTTAACGGCCATCGACCACTAAACCTAAACCACTCTTTGCCTTGCTATTGCACATTCACGTTACAAGACACAGGACAAAGTCAGACATTGGATTGCCATGCCATGCGCGAGCAAGTCATAGCAAAACGTCATTTCGGTCATCATGATCGTAACTCGCCAAGAAATACCAACAATGTATGTGCTTATGCATATACCACACGATATACGCACTCTTGTATCAATAACTTCTTCTCTCAGCTTTTTTATATATTTACTTTAAACATGAATTGTTAAAGGAATGCAAACATGTTAGGATGTTATATTACATTACATACAGTTTTGGTAACATAATTTATACGAGCGCATATTCAATGATGCAGCTGTATTTTCTTTGATATGTCATCAATTCAAATCTGCCAACTTGCATGAGGTCTGATTGAAAATCACTTCCGGATTTAATTTTCTTTGCCATTTCCATTACAGAACATATGCGAATAGGGATATTTAATGCATCTATATCTTTTGGGAATTGAAAAAGAAACCGTTGCAAAAGTCCAGTCGTTTTGCAGTTTAAACCGAGGAAAACCGTTAAAAAGGCGAATCCAAATTTTTATTTCTCGATTTTGATGAGCTTTTTTCCGTTCTCTTGTCTACTTACCTTGCACGCTACTTCTTTTTCGTTTGTAATGTGCAAGCTAGCACGTAGCAGCACGGTTGTAGTTTGCTCTCCATCGTGTAATAAATCCGAAAAAGCAAGGCGCATACTTGCAACTTCCAAGTTGCAGCAAAGAGCGAACAAACATTAGCGTAGCGTTTTAGATTTGCATATAATAGAGAACATAGATAGCCTTTCGCTTTACTGTTTACTGTTTTGATTCTCTACGAGTTGTATGGGCTCTTGTTTCTTCCAGCAAGCAACGTTCGTGTCGCTATTTTGCCATTTGCCGCTAGAATTCAGATCGTAATAGTAGTAGAAGTCGAACAAAAAATAACACCGCGAGACAGGAACCGAACGACGGCGATTTCAATGTGGAAAAGTTGAAAAAAATTGCAATGCAATTTTATTCCGAAAACTTTCTTTATGTTGATTATAATGTTTTCTTTGATAAAATTTAGTTAATCCTGCAGTGTACATGTCTCTCAATTGGAGATAATCACTTGGTATTAGAAAGAATTGTGTGAGAAAATTGTTATGTAAACATCTATTAAGCGTCTAATTAGTCCAATGTCACTAACAAACGTAATTACGGACGCGCAGCAACCAACTATAGAAAATTACGATTCCCAATTAAACAATTACGCGCCGGAGCCACAGCCGGAGACGCGCTCATTGTTTCTCGCGCGTTTACTCCTCGTGATGCTTAATCATAATTTATGTCTGGCTCTTGCATCATGTACATGTTTTCGGTTGTCTTCTCTTTTAATTTGATTTATCTGTTTATTGTTCTTAAATCGTCTTACTTATGTGTTATTTTTGTTTACAGTTTCATATATTCGTCGATATCCGAATTTTAATATTAAATTCATAGCCCATTCGACGATTTTACTAGTTATTATTAATTTATGTCTTCATTCATTTCCGAAATTGGTTTAATTAACATTAAAAGATGCCATTAATGAATGATGAACGGTAAACGATGAAACACATTATGAGTTAATGCGAGAAGATCATTCAGGCTCAACACATACAGGATGAGTCTTAAATAAGTAGAGATCATATGTAGATATGCGCGATGTCTTGTCCTATATTGACACTTTACACGAGGATTTGTGAATTAAGACAAATTGCTAACAGTAAATATCTTAAATCCCTAATTAAATTAAGCGCCTATTTAATGCTTAATTAACGGACGCGTTCGTAATGAGCTACTTATTAATATCCACACAATACTTACGAACTGTACGTATATATGCCTATTATGATTATGAGCAACGAACAAGGAAGAAACTTCCGTCTTGTCTTGGCTGCGCGAATTATGAATGTGTAACTTGAGCTGGAGCAGCTTCTTCATACTATTAAATGCTTGTTTTCTTGTAGCATGTAATTTAGCTACAGTTTATTAAAAAACGGTTAATATGCTTGAACAATGGAGTTTTGGTTCCCCGTTGCTTGACTTCTATTTTTATACTATTTAAATCAATTCGAAAATTCTGTGATTCCTATTGAAAATAGACATGTATGGCTTCACAATGATTATACGTTCACCTGTTTTACGGTTCAACTAGTTCTTCTTTCACGGTTTAAGTAGGAATAGACAAAAAACCGTTTAAATGCCGAATTTATAAAAATTATACTCGCATACATCATACGAAAAGTGTGTTAATTAAAAGTTTGTGTAAACACGTCATTAATGTCTGGTAATTCGTAACAAATAAGTTACATCAACAAAAACAAAGAATTAAACTTCAGTAATAGGCTGATGTGCATAGAATTGAATGAGTTCTGCTTGGAGCTTTAAATCATTAAAAATCATTTTAGAATAGAACAGAGCGGCTTGTGTATCGGGATTTTTGCCTTTTAACATTTAAAAATTTAAAACGGTTGAATTTCAATTTAACCTTGCCTTGCCTACCTTCCTAATAGTGTAATTGTTCGACGAACGTTCTTCTTGAACTTGAACTTAAACTTGTGAACAGGAAGAATTCCTTTTCTTTTTTCGCATTAAAGTCTACGTCTACATTACATATGTATATGTGCTGCAAATAGTGTAGTTCTTCATGGCGCGTTTATTTACAATAAAGTTGAATAGCTGGAAAGTAAAAACGCGAAAAAATCAAGTAAGTGGATAACCAAAGTGGCGACATTAACGAGAGACGCGCGGCTCGGTTGCATTGTCGAAGAGTCGCGCATTGTTTCCCGTATTTTTATGGTGCGAACGCGGAAAAATGCACACACGCCACCACACCAATGGAAAACTCTATGGAAACGTTGACTCTTATACGATTACTAACTTTGTCCACATCGTCCGTGTATAACGTACAAAGAGATATCGTTATCAACAAGTCTTATCAGCCAATATATGTACCTATAGAGCGAGACTTTAGCTAATACAAAGAAAAGAAGCAAGGATTTCGCGAATGCACGTTAGGTTCGACATTAGACTTAAAGTTTAAGGTTTAAGTGTTTTAGAAGTAGAAGCTAAAATTTCAATGTTTGACTGAGGTATTCTCATACTAAGTGTTCCATTTTCAGCATTTTTCTGGAATACAGGAAATTGGGAAGAAAATTTCCAAAAATCTATTTAATGATGGCCAGAAAACTACGAAATTTAATTAATTTCGAAAAGTTTATCGTTAGATTGATAATAAAATAGGAAAAACGTCGTTTCGTCAAGTAACTGTATAGCAAAGTTTGCATTTGTGCCTTGTTGCAAACAGGGAAAACATGCGCTCAAACCAACGAAGCGTAATTAACATTCTCACGTGTAATTACACACACATACAGGCGCACAATTGCACGCTGCACATTCGGACGTGTGGTGTGCTGGTGTGGTAGATAGGCGCTGATTGAAAACATTGAGCGCGTAGAACTGTAGAAAACAGCAAACATGCGGATGTTCGGCGTAATCTAAAAGGATGTTTGATGCTTCTCGATGTATACTTAGAGCTCGCGAGACGTAAATACGTTCTGCAATTGCAACTGATAGTGAAGACAACTAATCGCAAAATCTATTTGTACCTCAGAAGATGCTGATGGCTGGGCCGGGCCTATCCTATGACTATGAGGTATATAAGGAAAAATCTTGACATTCTTTCACAAACACACAACACACAAAGGCAATGCTTTTCTCATTTCGTTCAAGTTCAAAGAAAATCTTATCATACTTTAATTGCAACATCAACCTGTTGCAAATACTTTAAAGTGAAATTTTTCTAGTGCCTCACATAAATTTCTCCTTTTCTTTTTCTAATTCGTTTTCTATGGTTTCGAATATTCAATTACAAATTTGCGAGAGTTGTTAAACATTTTTGCAACGATCCCATTTTACATTTCACATTATCTCTGTTCATCGTGTTTTCATCTAACTGAAGTATGCTTTTCTATCACGCTACCTGTCCATTAATGTATTTAATCGGTTTATAATTTAATTAAAAATGATTTAATTGCACATTACCGAGTTGCAGCAATACCGCAATTCGCAGTTCAATTCAAATGAACACAAAGTGTTCTTAAGCCTTTTAATTCTTTAAGATTATTTTATTAGTACGTACATAAATCATATGATTGTTTTCACAAAATGTTATTCTAGGTTTACGATGCACTTTGCCATTTATTGCAAACTACTTAATAATAATTTCATCAAGAATATAAACTACTAGTAAGTATAGACAAACATCAAAAGAACGAAACGTTTTAATTGGGTTGTAAATTAATTTCTCCAATTTCTCGCTTAATTGATCATTTTAATATGCTTAATGCGACGATTAAAACATTTCAAACGAAATTGTTAATGGAATTAAAATTAATGGTTTATGAAATTTGTAGGACAAGCTTTATACGGAAGTCCAGTTTTATTCAATATTATTGCATATCTATAGAAAATCGATAATTAAATTTTGCCGCAAATATTAAAATTCAGTGGCGCGTTATGGGTTGTTGAGGTCCTGGGCAAACTCGATTTTGGGGCCCCCTATACTCATTTAATTCAAAAATAAGCAAAGTAGAAATAAAAAACCATAAACAATAGACAATAGTAACTTAAAATGTTAAATTTGGACTTTTCTTGGTTTTAAAGTATCAAACGTATTAATAATTTGGTCGTAA